>JBAMNC010002101.1:0-50699 GCA_037902135.1 Cetoscarus ocellatus | reverse complement strand
CTCAAGGTTGGTGAGACGGATACTTTTTTCAGAAAGAGAGAGGCCCCTAGTATTCTCAGGCGGAAAGTAGAGTCGCGGGCCCCGGTGAGGCAAAAGGCATCGCCGGCCCTGGTCAGCTTAATTCTCAAGTCCACGGAATTCAGCATGAGTCTCTCGCAGAAAAATATGTCCCCGTGGAGAGGACCGAGAAGGTGTACCTCTCTGGACCGCCCCGTAATTTCGGCTCTCTTATTAAGACCGGCGTTTGGTCTGTTACCCGTCACTATAGAGTCTATCGCGCCAGGGGTGTCTTTGTAAAAAAGCCGGCGCTGAATTGGCTCTTTAGGGTATCCTCTGAAAAGTTGAGAAGAGTCTCGATCATGGCACGGTAAGGATGCGTGGCGCTGGACTGTGAAATCAATCTGTCTCCCAAAATAACATCGCACTGATCAAAAATTGTGTTCAGAGGATAATTGATGAGGCCTACAGCCGCATCGTTGGCCAGATCAGTGCCGTCCGCGTTGGTAATTTTAACACGGAGGTGCAAACAAGGTGTCGTTGAGGTCCAGATACTTTTCACCGTCTCCCGGAATGAAAAATTCAATGGGCCCCGCCGTCTGTGATGGCTGCTACGGGAGTGATTTCTGTGTAGATTTTGTCCTCGATAGAAAGTTGTGTCATAGGTGCTGAGAATAAATCCAGCTCCGCCAGGGTACACTCTAGGGATTTTTGATGTAAGAGAGCCATGTTTTCTTTATAGAGTTTTTTTTTTTAAATATATCAGAGCTCCCGGCAGACTTCCTCTTCCCTCGCAAGCTTCTTCTGAGTGACTTCCTTCTTTTGACGCTAGAGCGTTTATTGGAGGTCGATGGAAGGCGCCGTCCGGGAGGCCGTCTCTGCGACCTACGTGACAAGACCATAATACCTCTGGATCCCTCTTGTTTCTGCTGGTTGGTCAATCGTCCTACAGCCTGGCTGAACGTGTCCGAGGCGATGTTGCTGGCCGCTGATTTGAGATGGGGTTTAGCGACAGCGAGGCCTTTCTTCAGCAGAGGGGATACAAAATGGAACAGCTTTGAAAACAGAGAGCCGATACCGCGACCATACATGACGGGGGCTCCATAAAAACCCGGCAAATCCCCTCCTACTTGCCTCTCATAATATTGTACAAAACGATGAGGATCTTCTCTCAAGCCCGCCAGAGCCATTTTTTTTTCTAGTTTGTAACGTGGCTTTTTTTTTTTTAAATAAATTATTATTTGAAAAAAACTGAGCTACTCCTAACAGCGGTTAGTCACCTTCTCAGGTTGTTTTGACACTGAATGATGTTGACGCGATGAAACGGGTTTTATAGGCTGTTTTTTTTTTTAAGCGACCGGTCTGAAGTGGAGCGTTATGGTAGTTTTACCGTAGGTAAATTTTACAGGTGTGTTTTGGTCAGATTTTATCAGGATCTGAATATTTTCAATGTGCTGCTTTGCCATGGGCAAATAATACGCCGGATTAAAATGTTGTGTCATGACGTCTCCGAACATACTCTCGACATTGACCGTTCTTAAAAGCGGGGCATAAGCGTCCCCTACGAGCTGCGGTCGTATCACAGTGCTGTAACAGTAAAGATGATAAATCCCCGCCCTTAAATCTGCGGGGTAGGGCGCCATTTTTTTATCAAATTTGAACCATTCTCATAATGTAAGCCAAAGGTGCATCAAAACGAAGGTGAATTTGACCTCCCGCCTGAAAGTCGAATCTCTTCTGAACGCTATTATAGACCAAGTAAACGTCGGAATTAATTTTTCTAAAGAATGCATCCAGCTCTGACCTGACCAGGGTCACGGAGTTGTAATAACCTCCTTGAACCCTCTGACGAGATATTTTACTCTCTGTGTCGGGTTCTTTGGGCTTCGGCCTCCAATCAAAGTAGGCCACGTCTTGAGGCAGGTTATACCAGCTATGCGGATATTAAATCTCGGTCATGGCGACCTCCCATTGTCCCTCTAAATCTATATGTTGTGTTAAATCCACGCAAAAATTGTCGCTCGTATTATCTTTAAAAACATTGAGGCTGGCGTTGGAGGGTGGGGTGATGTAAAACCCCTTATCCTTTGAACCGTACATGATTGAATGACGAGCTACGAGGGTGCGTCTCTGTGTTTTACACATTTTTTAAATTCGGAGCCTTCACCCAGCTGTTGAATTTCTCGGGCCAATTCTTCCAGCGCACAAGGACTTGTTTTTCACCCTTGACGGTGCATCGCCCCAGAATCTCCTCCTCTACATGACATACTTTGTCTCGAGTTAATTTTGCCTTTTGCAGCTCCTGCTTGTAAAATGATCCCTGTATGGGCGCACTGTCATAATCTTTTAGTTTATACACGGGAGGAATGCGTGGAATACAATCAGACACCGTAAACACTTTGTCGGTAAAACTCTGTTCATATTTTTTATCAAACACCCCCCTCAACTTGGATATCCTGACAAGATCCCCTTTTTTAAGCGTCATCTTTTGATTCCCCTCTGAGATTTACCATACAGGTTTTCAAACACTTCGAAGTATTTTCTTTAGTCACTTGCATAGGGGTCATTTTAATACTGCTGTGATAGCCATGATTATAGCTTTTTACCAAGTCTTGCAGGACATCTAAGTATCTCAAAGTGTTGTTTGCCGTAAAATATCTCCACATTCTACTTTTTAAAGTCCTGTTAAATCTTTCAATCACAGAGGCTTTGAGATCACTGGCTGTGGAAAAATGTATGATACCGTATTTTTTCATCAAGGCCTCAAAACTCTTATTAAAAAATTCTTTACCGGCATCCGTCTGTAGCTTTGCGGGCGTCTGACTCTCCTCAAACACCGATTCAAAGGCCTCTACCACACAGGCCGCAGTTTTTCTCTGTAAAGCCCTTACATATGCCCTCTTGGAAAATACATCTATGACCGTTAATAAATAATTATAGCCATCATTATGCTCGGCTAAATCCTGCATATCACACAGGTCGGCTTGGAATTGGTTTAACGGTCGCGGGACAAAAACTCTGTTTCTAGCAAAATGTACTCTGGCGGGTTTGTGCAAAGTGTATGCGTCCTGCTCGGATAAAAAATCTTTAACATCCTTGAGCATGACCGTCTCTCCTGTTTCGCCCCGCACCCCCTGACGGAGTCTTTCTATGCCCCCAAAGCTGCCCGGATGGGCGGGGTTGTAATACACCTTTTTCATGAAGTGTTTCACAGGCATGCTGAAAGCCGAATGAAGAAAAAAGACTAAACAGAGGATCTTTATTCTTTTTTTTATTGAACATCGGCGGGGTTTGTAACAAGATACAAAAAACAAGCATTTGCGAGAGAATTAAAAAACTAACATTTCATTACCCAAGTTTGAGAGAATTAAACAAACATTTCATTTACCAAGTTTGAGAGAAAACAAAACTAACATTTCATTACCCAAGTTTGAGAGAAAACAAAACTAACATTTCGTTACCCAAATTTGAGAGAATAAGACAAAACTAACATTTCATCATTACCCAAGTTTAAGAGAATTTAAAAAACTAACATTTTGTACAGCAAACTTAACATTTCATCATTACCCGAGTTTGAGAGAATTAAAAAACAAACATTTGCAAGAGAAAAACAAAACTATCATTTCATCATTACCCAGGTTTGAGACAATACAGGAAAATCTAGAGTATTGTAGATGACCTTGTGTAATTTGTCGAGCTCGGCTGAGATATTTACAGTTTGCTTGTTTTGCAAAAGTTTGGCGGCAACATCAACAAACAAAACATAAAAAATGGGCAGATGATGAGGTTCGACGTTTTTTTTTGCCATTTCTTTTAAAATGCCTTCGAAAGGTGTCTGACAACCCAGATTTGCACATTGCTACGGTGGATTTTACCATGTTGCCCCACACCCCTGCAAAGATAGTCTGGATTTTATCGAGCAAGTTTTCCGGTATTTCGTCCGCTGTATTTTCCATGTTTTTGCAAGTCCAAACTCTGTTCTTGATAGCTTTTCCAAGAAGCTCAATCAACTCCCGGGTGACAAAAGACTTCTCTCGATGCATTGAAAGATATGATGCAAGTTTCGTCCAAAGGTGTCCCATCGCCTTTATATTTTTTTGGGGTATAAAGATTTATTAAAAAAAGTGTCACCCTCGGTTAAAGAGCTATCCCACAATTCAGACGCTTTGTCCAGTAGTTCAATATTCAGCCTGTTGTCCGAAGCCAGTTCACCGTACATGAAGCCGATGGGTTCGTAGATGCAACACGCCGTTTTCAGCTCATGCAAAAGGGTCTCGGCTATAGTCGTGACTTTTTTCGGCTCCACCCGGATGCGGTTCCCGGTTAAGTAGCGCTGGATGGCGGGCATAATGTTTGGGGTGTGAAGTCTCCTCATCAGCCGAGGAAAGTTGTTAACGTAAAAGTCTTCTTCGAGTACTTCCAAACACCCATGCTGTATCTGGCTGGGGTGGTTGACTCGACACCCGTGGCAAGTCTCTTCTCTGTACTTGGCCAGAGTGATTTCGAGCAGGTGGTACACGATGGCTTTTATCGCTTTCAGAGCAGTATCCGACACCCAACCATCAACCTCGTCCTCGTCCTCCTCCTCATTTGTATCTCCTGGCGTCGGGGAGTTGGGTGAGGTCGGATAGGGAGAGGGAACCTCCTCCTCCGAGGGTGGGGTCAGATTGGGAGGGGGAACCTTTGAATCCTCCTCCTCCGAGACCCGGGCTGAATCAGCGGGCCCCTTAGGGGCGGATGGCTCGAGGGGTCTGTCTACCTCTAAATGTTCGGGCGGCGGGTTGAGTGCTCTGAGGAAGGGTAGAAAAGAAGGTGGTCCGAGGAGGGTGGTGGTCATGCGTCTGGGCTCTCTGGTCTTCCTCTTGAGAGTAGTCATGGTTCCTTCGGCTTATTTCCTTAATCCCGGAATGATGCCCGGGCTGGTAAAGATGTCTTTTTATAGCGACTTGTTTCTATGGGGACCGTTGTGGGAGGGGCCGTGGGTGTAGTCTAGAATGCGAGAGGTTTTTTAACCACTATAGCTTTGTCCCAGTTTCGACAGCTGGGAAAGAGAAAGTCAATTTTTTCAGAAATTTGTTCCGCCATTTCTTTCCAAGCGTTCAAAGGAATGGTCAACAGCGTGCGAAATACTCCGCAGTCAGAGTTGAAATGATCCAGGACAAAAAACTCTGTGGGCCCGCTACTCCTACTCTCCGCAGAGGTTTGATGACTAGCGCGGAAAAACAAACGAGCCACGCCCGAGGCTTTGGTGAGCCAAACGGCCATAAACGTCATTTTTTTAACCAGTTGCTCTCTGGGGTAAGGATTCACCATTTGCGTAGGAATCTCTTCTTCGTGCTCCGCCAGATTCTTTGGGTTCATGGTCCTCAGAACCCCCCAGTCGTTGGAGGACAGGACTGCCATGTCTGTGGCGGGTGACCGGACTTCCCCTTCATCCTTTTGGAAGAAACATAATTCTCCGGTCTCGTACTTGAAAATGTACCCTCAACAGCCTCGCACTCCATAGGGTTCCAAAGACCATTCCTCCCATAAAGAATTGGAAGGAGGGGTCTGGGTTCGGCGGAGATGCACTACATATTTCCTAGAGCCGTTGGTGCCAGACTCTGGGTCTTCTATAATGGTGACGGCGGTCTCTGCAATGATCCTTGTCCCGCAAGCGCTCGGTGGATCCGACATGATGAAATTAGAGGCCGAGGTTCTGTTGAAATAAAAAAAAACAAGAAATACTTCATTCTTTCAAATACAAGTAAAACCGTGTACATACTCCATACATTTGAATGAAAGAGCGTGTTTTTAACGTTATAAAAAAAAGCACAAGGCAAAACAATATATATATATCTTATTTAAAAAATAAAATTATCATCCCTTATCTCTCTCTCAGGCTGTGAGAAACGTCTCTCTCTCAGGCTGTGAGAATGTAAACAGAGGTTTTTTTAGCCAATGAAGGCGCTAGACGTCATCGGTCCGTGATGGGCTCTTGCCCAATGAGAACCCGAGACGGCGTCAAACGGTGACGGGCATTAACCAATGAGAACGCGAGACGGCTTCACACACTGTGACGTCGACGCGGGCCTCCTGGAACCGAGGAAGCCCCGCGTTCATTCAAACGCCACTCCGTGAGGAGGACGAGCGCTCCCTGCTCAAAAACTACGAGGTTTGTATTAAAAAAAAAAAACTTTGAAATAAATGTTTGCCTTAACTACAACGGCCTGCGTGGTGATGGTTTTCTTCGCCCAGGGTCCCGGTCGGGTTTCGGGATCGGAGATTCCTCGAGCGGCGTCTGGAGACCCGTCTACCCCGGGATGGCCCCCTTCCACCGGGCCGGCTACTGCGAGACGTCCCGCCGTCCCCACGCCTCCTTCTCTCGGGCTACAAGGACCGATGCTGCCGATGGGGCCGCCTCCTGCCGAATGAAGCTCTGCGTCAAGAAATAACTGGTCTTAGGTCCTTTAGGGTGGTTATTTATCGGGGGCTCATTATACCCGATCCTCCGTTGAAAATTATGAATGAATAAAGTTTTTGTTTCACACATTCGCGCGGGTCATGCAAGGACGCCTTCACCGTTGTTATAAGGGGGTTCATTATACCCGATCCTCCGTTGAAATTTATGGATGAAAAAAGTTTTATTTCACACATTCGCGCGGGTCATGCAAGGATGCCTTCACCGTTGTTATAAAACCCCGTGCAAAAGTTTCTATTTTATTCCGTTGTCTTATACCTGCTGTGTAGTAAGCCTCTGCTATTATCTGTGCGGTCTATAGGCCTGTGCTATTGTCTGGCTATAAAGAATACGGTGTGTGTGGGTGTGGGGGAGATGTGTGGGTGTGTGTGTGTGTGTGTGGGGGGGGAGATGTGTTTGTGTGTGGGTGTGGGGGAGATGCGTTTGTGTGTGTGTGTGTGTGTGTGTGGGGGGGGGGGGGGGGGGGGGGGGGGTCAGTGAGTTCTCATATCGTAGCCTATAAGCCTCTGTCATTGTTTGGCTATAAAGAATGCATACAGCTCATTTACATAGTGCGGGAGATGTGTTGGGGGGGGCGTGGAGACCTGTCAAAAGTTCAGTCAAGCATGACGCTGAGTGAAGGTTATTAGATCCTCTCTCTTATATATATTTTTTGATTGCCAATAAAAGCTTCATTTATTAAAGACATTTCTATTTTTTATTGTTGTGGCAGATTTATCACATTTATTTTATTAATGTAAGTTTTTAGAATGTTTTAATTGACTGGCAGGAGCTCGGTGGGAGCGCATGTAGCCCCAGAGCTGCCTGTTGCCCAATCCTGATCTAAATAAGAAAATGTCATGCAATGATCATATAAGGATGACTAAAGTATTCCTAGTCAAGCTGTTATTGGCTGCCATGTTTTGGCTGCAAAGCGCATTTTCATGCTTAAGTAAATACACTTGTGAAAGTAAGAATAGAAGTGCGTAAATAATATATGTTGATATCCAGTGACTGTTTTCCATCCGCTCTTCAGACTGAATATTACTGCTTGCATTTGAGTTTAAATTCAGTAACAGTTATATATTATCTTCTCATCAGAGTTAAATATTTGTTCCTTTTGTTCAAACATGATAAATTGCAGTTTTGAAAATGAGGTTTAAATAGAAGTTGCCCTCTTGACAGAAGCCTCTGCTTTATGGCCTAATAAAATCACATAACGGGACTCTGGGGGAGCAATGACCGGATAGGATGTGTCTCATAGCTCTCACAGATTTCGATTTAAAACTTCATTTATAACAAAACAAAGACATTTTTAATGTAGTATTTATAAAAAGACTGCCGTCTGAGGTGCTTGGAAAGTAGAGTTCTCAAGGAATCAAGAATGCTGAACTCAAAAAAAGCAAATAAACCGAAGAGCCATGTCGCTGAGGCAGGCCTGGGCGTAGCCGCAGCCTTGCTTGAGGGAGAGGCCGCCGAGGTGAACCCAGGTGACCTGAATGAGAATGTCGTGTTAGCAGCATTAGCATCCTTACGCTCCGAGCTACACACGGTAAAAAATGACATTTGTGAAAAATAGACGAAAGGATTGCAGACGTGACAGATTCACTGAGAGCTGATATTGCTGCCCTAAAAGCTGAAACTGATGTTAGCATTACAAAGCTAACCGCCCAGGCTGAGCTACAGGCAGAGACGCTGCACGGACTGGAGCAATCAGCATCACGCACCACGGACATCGTCGCTGAGCTGGGAGCGCAGGTGAAACGTCTGACCGGGCAGGTTGACCGTCTTAATGGGAAATGCCTGGACTTGGAGGGACGCTCAAAGAGGCAGAATCTCAGGATTTCAGGCTTGAAAGAGGGAGCAGAGCATGGAAAGACAACCAGAGAATTTGTAGCGAATCTACTTAAAGAAGTTCTGGAGTTGGAGGAAAAGCCTGTGATCGATCGGGCCCACAGACCACTGAGGAAACGTCCGTGAGATAGTGAGCCTCCAAGGCACCTGATCCTAAAGGTTCATCATGGCCACGTTTTTGACGACATCTTCCACAGGATTACCAACAAGAGAGAACTGTCTTTTCAGGGGCAGCGAATTCAGATATTCAGAGACCTTCCCCAAGAAGTTGCTAGAGCCCGAGCGGCTTTCACCCCAGGCAGGAGACTGCTTCAGGATAAGCCGGGAGTCAGGTTTGGGATCGCATATCCAGCTAAACTGCGGGTGGCGCACAATGGCACAGAGCTACTGTTTACCAATCCGAAGGAAGCCCTTGCTTATGCTGAACGTTATTTTGGACAGGAGCAGACATAGAACGTTAAAGTAGCATTATTTCATATCAGGTTGATAATCCAAATAAGAATCACAGATAATGCCATTTCGGATGGACTTCTGTTTAATCATCAGTGTTGTTACCGGTGGGTTCATGTCATATGATAAGTGTAAGACATTTTAGAGAGCTACGAACAGGCACGTGCAGAGGGAAGGGCAGAGGGTGCTGGAGCACCTGCCCCTTTGCCCCTTGATGCCCAAAGTGCCCTTTTGTTATATTGATATTTTCAATTTTTTTTGTAAGTGTGTGTGAGAGAGTCTGTCTGTGTGGCCCAAAAATGATATTAAATAAAATAAAATAAAATAAAAATAATTTAGATATAGCTTGGTCGGTCACATGATCCACGACCTGCCCTGACCTGACGTGCCCTGACCATTTAGCCAAGCGCCGCGCTAGCTGTAGTTGCCACTGCTGAGTGCCTACCGACGGAGGAATCAACTGGTCTGGTGAGTAGGGTTTGCAGCGGTATCGTTTGTGCACGGTGTATTCATGCAAGATGGCTGAAGTGAAGTGAGCAATAAGCATCCTCTAGTCTGTCTCATGTCGTGTGTGTGCAGAGTCAGACGAGTGAGTGAGTTGAGTAAAGTAAGTTATTGAGAACAGCGCCGCCCCTCCCTATATGCAAAACACGCGCTGTGCATAGGGCCCCACGATCCATGGGGGCCCCATTTTGCGCAAGAGGACACATTCTCCGCAGATCTGCTCTGTGGACTACAGGCCTGATATTTTTTTTGCATTTAAAGTGTGGCTTTTACCTTGTTGTCTGTCAGTAATGCCATTTTGCAGTGCAGCCGATGCACATGAACATTTGATCTAAATGCCTCCTGAACAGCTCAGCGTCTTTCGGCGCGCTCTTCCGTGTGCCGGAGAGCGTGAAGACACAGACAGATGCGCATCGCAGGGACAGTGAGGGATCATCAGTTACTTTGTTTGATTTTATAATCCATACGGTGTCTTGATAGCTCATGTGCACAGTTAAAGTGAACACAGACTTAAAAATGATGAGTCAGCCTTGATGAATCTAAGCTCAACATTCTTCATCAGTCCAGTCCAGCTCTGACCCTCTGTTTCACTCACTGTTTTCTAAATGATAAATTCATCCTGAGATATCCTGCATGACTTATTGTCCAGCTTCAAATACAGTCTACTAGTGCAGCAGTTCTCAACCTGCGGGTGGAGGCCCAGAAGTGGGTCGCAGAGCTGTTTTCATTGGACGGTGAATAAATCAGGTGAAAATGTGGCAAAAATGTCTTCAGTGTATATAGGCCCTAAGAGGACCAACATCCATTGGAGTATGTCAGAGCATACCCGCTAGAATAAACCAGAATACACACAAATATTACACTGTTTTAGATTTTCTCTACTGAGATATTCCTGTTCAGACTTAAAAATTCATTTATGTAGCTTTTATTATTTTGACTTTGATGTTCTATGATAGATTTATTGATTTAAAAATAAAGTAGTAATAACTTTGACTTAGATGTTAACTTGAACAGATCCAGTTTCTAATGACATTCTGATTGTTAATTTCCACTCCTTATTGTCCTCCAATTAAAATCACAACTGTTTACAGTAGTTTTCAAGTCAGATGCTTTTATACTGGATTGTTCATAGTGTTGTGGACTTGTAACCTACACGTTGATGCCAAAACATTTTTAATATACTAAAGGAAAATTAAATCTAGGCTAATTATGCATATTCAATTGCACCTCATAATTTAACCCTTTAAGCCTGAATGCATAAATAATAGCCAGAACATTCTATTTTTTGGAGCTGAAATGTTTATTTCACTTTCTACTTCAATCCAACAAAATCAAAATTTCCATAAAATTTAACATATATATATTTTTTGTATCTCATTTGATACATTCGATGTTGTTGGCAACTGATAATCCACTTGTGGACATTTTTATCATTTATCTCATTGTATTCAGACTTTTTTAAAGTAAATTGTTGATCATATTGATTAGATAAATAAGATAAGATAAGATATCCTTTATTAGTCCCACAGGGGGAAATTCCAAAATATACAGCAGCTGCAGGATACAAGAGAAGTACTGAAAGATAAGGTAATTACAGATCAAGTACAGTAATGCAAAAATAGAATGCTGTAAGAGGCTGCCGTTCGTTCAGCGCCGGAAGTATCATAAAAGTATGTATCAAATATGATACACCAGGCTGTAAGGGGTTAATTGTGTATAGGTTTGTGCATTTTTAAGTTTTGTAACATATTCAGATTTTGTTTTGTTGCTGCTTGTTGACAGTTTGATAAAAAAAAAAAACACTGATAAAAAAATGAAGTATAGTTTGATTTAGTTTGTTTATTCATTAAAGTATTTCTTTTCATTTTAGAACTTGTATTGAGCTTGCAGTTCTTGTAAAGCTGCTGTAGTGGTGATCAGACCGGTGTTTTTGATGAACAAAATACTGGTCTTGGAATTGCTGGTTGTGCATAAACAGACCTGTAGACAGGTAGGATATAGACTTATAAGAAGCAATGACATGATTACAGTGATTGTTTAATATCACTGTGTAGGACATTTGAGGAAGTGTCAGACAGCAAAATATATAGCATTTACTTTATTTTATTTTTTACCTGTACCTGAGTTAATTGCACTTGCACCATTTTGTTACTTCTGAGTGCTATATAGTATGACTAAACCTACACAAAATTAGACATTCTGTGTGGAATGTTGTCCTGCCGTGTATGCGGCAACATTTTGGTTGGCTCAACAAAATTTTACTCCAAGGTTTTTTGAAAAGTTGGCAGCCCTGTGAGGTGTTGGACAATGATATGGTACATTGTGATTCTGTTACATTCTTTATGAATATGGGTTGCTACAATTCAACTGGTTATATTGTAAAGTATGTACTTTCTGAATGGCGTTTCAAATTTGTGCTCCATGTGCCCCCTTTTTAACTTTGAGCACCTGCCCCTCCTAGCGTCCTCGCATGTCTCTGGCTACAAGTTGTATTTTGTACTAACCACATTCAGAGTCTTAGGGATTAGATTAAGAGGTAACTTTAGTTACATAGTTTTAGCTGTATATATTTTTATTTCTTTTGGTTTTTCCTTTTGTTCTTACTTTTGCTTTCTTTTTTAGTCTAGTTCTGTTCCTCTTGCAGCAGGGTTGTGCTGCGCTTTGGTAGTGACAGCTAGATGATGAGTTGGTTTAGAGGGTTTATTTTTAAGAGGGGGGCGGGGGAGGGAGGGAGAGGTGCTACCTTACAGGTGGCAGTGTGGCATACAATTATGATACAGGATAATAAGGGTGTACCAAAGGAGAGAAAGGGTGAAATAATTTCTTCCTCTTGGAATGTCAAAAGTATTAATCAGCCAGTTAAAAGGGGTAAGGTGTTGGCACATTTAAAGTCTCTTAACTCAGGGGTCATATTTTTGCAAGAAACACATTTAAAAAAGGACTCACATCTCAGACTTAGATGTAGATGGATTAGTTAAGTCTACCATTCTTCCTTTCAATTTAAGACTAGGGGTGTAGCCATTATAATTTGCAAGGGAATTCTTTTTAGGCATCACTCCACCATTGTTAACAAGGAGGGCAGGTATGTCATAGTGGTTGGAGAGTTGTATTCCAGGCCGGTGACAATGTTAAATATATATGGACCAAATCAGGATGATCCTGAATTTCTCCGAAAGGTGTTTGGGTTGATACCAGATATTTCGGAATATTTGATTATTGGAGGTGATTTTAACTGTGTTTTGGATCAGTATTTGGATAGGTCATCAGCACAAACTATAGCCTCCTCCAATTCAAGTAAACTGCTCAATACATACATTAAAATATGAATCTGTGTGACATATGGAGGATCTCAAACCCAACAGGCAGGGAGTACTCTTTTCATTCCCATGTACACAATGTCTACACAAGAATAGATTATTTTCTGGTGGATGGAAAATTACTTCAATACTCTGATAATGCTAAGTACCACAACATTATTATTTCCAACCACTGCCCAGTCACATTTTCTTTTAAACTAAGTGACATACCTCAGCAACAAGGTAATTGGAGGTTTAATCCACAGCTCCTTAAAGCAACACTTAAGAACTTTCAGTTTTCGTTGATTATCGCGGCGCCGGTGGACAAAGGCGGTAGTGTTTTGCCTGAAGGAAGACCACACTCCCCATGAGGCCCAGCGCGTAGCGCCGTAAAATCCTGATCTCCTGGTCGCCTGCAGTTGGACTGAACTACATTTCTGTTTCCAGTGGCTGTGTAAAGGATGAATAGCGACGAGGTAATGAATCTAATTGTGGCTAAACAATATCATATGACGATGTTGAAAATAAACGTGTAACTTTGTTTTGTACCGTATTCCCCCCCCCCCCTTACCTGACTTGTCAGCGACTGACGCGCTGACGAGTTTTAGAGCCTTGAAACCGATAAATAAAATGCTATGTTGGCTAATTTCACAGTAAACACATGTACAGATCCCGGCAGGAGGAAGCTACTTACTAGTCCAGTAGGAACAGAGCCAAGGCAGCGTCGGTCGGAAATCCCTCCTCGTCTTTGAGCTCATGCCAGAAAGTGAAAGCTGGGCCAATGTTAATCCTTGACTGTCCTTTAATCCGGGTAGCCTCCCTCTTTCTTTTTTTTGTCTCCTCAGACAAAACTTTTCGTTTCTTCGTTTGTTTTGCAGCTTCTGCCATGATAGCACTAGTTGCGCGTAGGCGTTCAACTCGACTTCCGTCTTTGTAGCGAATGGGGAAAGGGGGAAGTGACGTATGCGGTAAAGCAGTCAGCACATTTGTAGTCTTTTGTGTGGCAGGTTTCGTGCCACCCTCCTCAAAGTTGCTTAGTGCCAGTGAAAGCAATACAGACCCCCCCAAGCCATGACAGAGGTGTCATTCAACTAGTTGTAAGTCGATGTTTCATCACAAAAGTTATGAAAATATTTTATGAAGGCTGAAAAGTTACTTAGTGTTGGTTTAATGACTCTGTGTTTTGTTAATATATTTAAACGCATGTTAAAGGATAAGTTTGGTTTTTTGACACCTGGACCTTATTTTTAGGATTAAATACGCTCGTAGACTCACCCAGACAATTTTGGTGGGGCACGGAGCCGTTTTCGAGCAATTTAGATCTATCCAACGGCATTTTTTCTCATGCCATAGTAGCAGGCGGGGCCAGAAATCGAAGCCCCTAAATTAGACATTATCTGCTGCGAAACTCGCTCATTTCAGCTACATTATATAAATGAATGGCCAGTGTTATCACCATGTCAGCTCAACTTTGTTGTTATGGTCATCCGGGGCTTTTCAAGGATGGGTAACTTTTGGTGACGTCATAGACAAGAACATGAGTAGAGTCACTGTTGTTAATAGGCTACACGGCTATTTTTGTGCAACATGGCAGAATATTTATCCGATGTAGAAGTGTCTGACGATGACTTTGAGTATGATGGATGCCCGTATCGTTTTGAGCCAGAATATACAGACGAGGAGCTATTTGAAAGGAGGGAAAGAGGGAAAGAGCCGAACAGCTGGCCAGAGAACAAGCAACCACTGCACATCCACGAATGGGGGCTAACTGGTGGTGTTGTTGTGGACATTGCACGGCAAACACAACAGAGGAGGAGTGCCTTTGCTGCTCAGAGTGGGACTTGAGACCAGAGGAAACACGTATTGATGCCCCCCAAAATACGATTTCTGGACCCGTCTGCTACTTTGGCATGAGAAAAAAAGCCCGTTGGATAGATCTAAATTGCTCGAAAACGGCTCCGAGCTCCGCCAAAATTGTGTGGGTGTGTCTACGAGCGTATCTAATCCTAAAAATGAGGTCCAGGTGTCAAAAAAACAAATTTATCCTTTAATATATTTCTTGAGACAAACTGCAAGCCAGAAACTGCTCCTCTTTGTTGTGGGAGACGCTAAAGGCCTACTTAAGAGGATGCATTATTTCATCTCAGGTGTGTAAGCGGAAACAGAGAAAAGAGGAACAATTAAAATTGGAAGATAAAATTCAAAAGCTTGATGCAGAAAATGCACGATGCCCTTCTAAAGATACATTTAATACAATTTTAATACTTAAATACCAACTTAATAAAATACTTTGAGAAAGAACTAGTATTGCCTTTATGTTTATAAAACAGAAACATTTCGAGTTTGTTGAGAAACCATATAAACTTCTTGCCAGACAATTACGCAAAGTAGAAAATGAGCGTTCAATTCACAGGATTAAATCAGATGCTGGAGAACTCCTTACCTCACACAAAGATATAAACAAACGATTTCAACAGTTTTATGAGAGGCTGTACACATCTCAAATGAAGGCAACACCAGGAGATATGCAAGGTTTCCTGGATGAGTGTCAGCTTCCAACTCTGAACAAAACTGAGCGTGACCATTTAGGAGCAGAGATTACATGTGAAGAAATTACAGAATCCATAAAATCTTTGAAAAATGGCAAAAGCCCAGGACCAGATGGATTTGACAATGAATTTTATAAAAAAAAAAATGGTGACCTATTGGTTCCCCATTTAAATAAAATGTTTGGGCAGGCATTTGATAATGGAAAGCTTCTCCCCACCCTCAATGAGGCAATTATTACTTTGATTCCCAAAACGGGGAAAATCTGGAGGAGGTAGGCTCCTACAGACCCATATCTTTGTTAAACATGGATCAAAAAATTCTCACTAAAACTTTAGCTAAAAGGCTAAGCCTCTTGATAGGAAAACTGGTATGCCCAGACCAGATCGGGTTTATTCCCCAAAGATACTCATACTTCAATTTGTGACGTTTATTTAATGTTTTGTATTCCTCACGGCACTCCAAGGAAGACCTTTTGATATTATCTTTAGATGCCGAAAAGGCATTCGACCAGGTTGAATGGCCCTACTTATTTGCTGTGCTTAATAAATTTGGAATTGGTGATAGATTTATCTCATGGATCAAACTATTATATAATAACCCCTGTGCTAAAATATTGACCAATTATACACTATCTCCTAATATTAGTAGTGCAGGGGAACCAGGCAGGGCTGTACTTTAAGCCTTTTGCTGTTTGCGCTAGCAATAGAGCCCCTTGCCGAGAGGATCCGATCACACCCAGAAATTTATGGATATAGTACAAAATACACTACTAGTAATATAGCTCTTTATGCGGATGATATCCTCCTCTTCATATCACAGCCTCAAACTTCAATACAGCCAATTCTGTCCCTGATCGATCTCTTTGGATCCTTGCCAATTCGTATTATAGATCATGAATGACTCTATCAACTTCCCTTTAGGATAACCAGTGAAAAGTTTAAGTACCTGGGAATAATTATTACTAAGAATTTTAATTCATTGTTTAAGGCCAACTTTGATCCCTTGATGGATACACTCAGGAATAACATTCAGTTTTGGAGGACGCTTCCTATTTCTTTGTTAGGAAGGATAAATGCTGTTAAAATGATATTCCTCCCACAGCTGTTATATCTCCTTCAGAACATACCTGTCTGTATATCAAAAACATTTTTTAAACGTTCAGATTCTACCATTCTTTCATTTGTGTGAGATTGTAAAGTACATAGAATAGGGAAAGCTCATCTATGTAAACCCAAGACAAATGGAGGGCTGGCTCTGCCAAATTTCATTCATTGTTATTGGGCCTCCAACATCCGCTCCATTGCTTATCTGTTGGATGATTCAGCTGTGTTGCCCGTTGGGTTAGAGATGGAACAAGAAGATTGTCTACCTTTCTCTGCTGGTGCGGTTATTTTGTCTCCTGTGTCAGTAAGCAAAACTGAATATAGTAACAATCCAATTATTTATAACATGATGCTCATTTGGAAAAAACTTAGGAAACATTTTAAGCTTGGAAATGTGTCTTTCCTATTACCCATAACAGCAAATCCTTCATTTGTCCCTTCTTACTTAGATGGCTCTTTTTTTTGCATGGAAGGAATTGGGAATTAGTTGTGTTGGTGACCTATACCTAAAAGAAGTTTTTGCATCCTTCCAACAGCTCAAGGAAAAATATGCTCTCCCATAGAGTGACTTCTTTAAATACCTGCAGGTTTGGAGTTATGTGAGAACACATCTTCCTGGCTTTGAGGGTGCAGGGCCAGATGAATTAGATAGTTGTTTAAGATATTCTACCTGGTCTAAACATATAATTTCTTGCTTGTACAATACATCTTAGAGCTTAGCCCCAACCGCAACTAGTACAATTAAAGCAGAATGGGAAGCAGAACTGGGTGGGCAGTTGTCAGACGATACCTGGGATAAAAGCCTGGAATATATACACACTTGCTCGATTAATGCACAACATCATTTGATACAATTTGAAGTGTTACATAGATTGCATTATTCAAAAATAAAATTACACAAAATATTTCCAGAAATTTCATCTCAATGTGATAAATGTGGCTAACCAGATGCAAATTTACTGCACAGCTATGCCTTGTGTCCCAATCTTCATAACTTTTGGTCAGGGATATTTAGAGTATTTTCGAAAATGCTGGGGGTAGGTTTAGAACCAGACCCAGTACTGATCACTTTAGGAGTACTGGTAGACACAAGGAGACTGAAAGTTGCTCAGCAATGCCTATTATCGTATGGACTCCTCACTGCTAAAAAGCTCATTCTTCTTTTTTGGAAAAAGAAAGAAGTGCCCACTGTCAAACACTGGCTTACTGAGTTAACAGACACTTTGCATGTAGAAAGAATTCAATTTTTTCTGAGAAACAAACTTAAGGAATTTGATAAAATTTGGCACCCTTTAATCTCCTATCTGAAAGGCTAAACTACTCTACTTTAACTCCTGTATATGATCTACACTATGCATAACATTATGCACTCCAGGGAAGGGTTGAGGGCTTGGGTGGGAGTTTTTTTTTCCTCTACTTATTTATTTTCCTTTTTTGTCCTGTGTTCACTTTATAATGTGAGGATAATTTCCTCTTTTTTTTAATCCAAATAATTAGTTTCTATCCTCACTGTTGTTCATATTGTTTGTGATAAAAAGGAAGAGAAAATGTTTTTTTTTCTGGTTGACATGTATCATGATGCCACTCTTCACAATTTCTTTTCTGTGTTTGTCCTTCTTCTACGGCTCACATGTGTCTGGATGATGTCTGTTTTGACACATTAACGTTTTTAAAAAACTTTAGAAGCAGCCCAACCTTGTTATGTCAGCTCAGTGTCCTGGTTGACTCTAATGTATCAGAAGACAGGTGTGATCAAAACCACTCAACCCAAAAAGTAATGCTTATCTGGAAAAAAGAAACACTTCCAGCTCTGTCCAGTGACGACATGTTTGAGTTTGTCTAGAACAATCCAACTGAAACCTATGGGAGCAAACCGATGCACTCTAAAGAATTATGATGGTGATAATGAATAAAAATGATCCATCATATTTGAGAAACTGGTCTCAATGTAGATGTGAAAATATAAGAAACCAAGCTCATTTTTGGAAGTATAAAAAGTATTGCTGTGAAGGAAAATTATACTGAATAAAGTGTTTGCCTTGTTTCATTCCTGCAGCTCAGAGTCTGATCTAATCACACTTTTTTTGGACAAAGTATTAAAAATATTAAAGAAATCCTTGTGGTTTTAGCCCAGAACCAAATCATCATAAGAATCCAGACTTTGAAGAGACATTGTAGTAAGTTGGGGCTATTCAGAAGAAAATGGCTCAGTTTGCACGAGGTGATATTGTTTTTCCATGAAAATGAGAGCACTCTGGGCAGAAGCAAGGTGTTATGGGTAGTGTTGTTTTTGTGTGTGTTTTCTCCTCCTCCTCCTCTCTCCTCTCCTCCTCACTCTGCTGCAGGCTGAGGAATCACCCTCAGATTGCAGAATGGACTACACCTGTGGCTGCAGCAGAGAGCTGGTTTAAAAGGAGGAGAGCAGGGAGCCTTTGTCTCTCAGAAGCAGACAGTGTGAGGGCTCTGCATGCGTTTTCATGGGGAAAACGCCATCATTCTTCAGTGGAAGACACCCAGACTTTTTTTTTCTTTTTCTTCTAGGCTCACCCTCAAGCTTTGTGGAAACTCCATTTAGCTAGTTTTCTTAGTTGACTTTGTAAAATAAACTTTCACTTATTTTGGATGATTCCTGCCTCTCCTCATTCCCTGGTATTTTTTCTTTAATTGTTATTTCCCCTTCATTCCCTATTTTGGGGAATGTAACACAAGGCAAAAATGTAAGCCTCTAAACCTTAAACAGCCAAGTATGCTCACAATCACTAATGTTTAAAGTCAAAAATCACAAAACTAAATAAAAGAAAAAACATCTTTAAAACAAAACATAGTATTTTATGAAATATTGTATTGGTGAAATTGTGTATTGACCAAAACATATCTGTAACAGAGAATTTCCAAAAGGGATGTGAAGCTGTGTCAGCTGAAATATTACCATCCATTTGATTCAGTGTCTCTTTGATGGTTTTATTTTATTTATTTTTTTTGGACACAATGAGCATCTTTTTGTATTCAGCTTGAGCACTAGAGGGCACCAAGGCACAAATAAAGGTGTGCATCAAGTGTGGGGTATACATCAGAGTTTATTTCAGTGAGTGCATTTATACTTTGAATTAAAAAAAAGACTGAGTAGATCAAGTTATGGAGTTTAAAAGGTCATAAACTGACAAGAAAAAACTCAAATTGATAAATTAAATTTGGTCTTATAATTGTAAGTAAGGACTGTCAAACTCAAATTTCAAGGTTTCTGCCATCAATTTTGGAGCTTTTTAGACTAAAGTTTGGTTATTTCTTAACTTATGTTCAAAAATTGAACATTTCAAGTTTGTTATAACCTTGCAACTTTATAACTCAAAATAATATATATGTGGTGTTACTGTAGTGATGACTGTTTTTCTCATTTAAAAAAAATGAATTATTTATGTTAGGCTTGATCCTCTCTACGTTTGTTGTTGGACCCAAAAGCTCAAGGAAGGAGGCTGGTAGCACGTTTACAGTGATTTTATTGATGACACACAAAGTAGAAGTGAATGGGGGGCAAGGGGAATCTACGTGCCAGTGACACAGGTGAGTGATATACGGTGCAGCGATGGTGAGGGCTCGTGCCAGACACTGTGGAGAGAGGAACAGAGAAGCAGGTAAGATTCACAGAGTCACAAAAACCGTCATCACAAAAAACACCAACGAAGAAAAACAAGTCCCAAAACAGGGAGGAGAAAAATAAGGCTTAGAGCCAGAGTAGTCTGCAGAGGCAGAGAAAAAAGTGATCGCTGTGATTAAACCACGGTAGTAGCCGAAATCCACCGACGCTGTAGTAATGTCCAGAGCCGGCGTAAGTAGTGAAGAGTGATGAGGTGGTCAGAGTCAGGTGTGCAGGTAGAGAGCGGAGAAACCACACCTACTCCAGGAGCAGCAGGAGAAAACAGGAAGGGAGGGGGGGAGCAGGGCAGAGGAGGAGGACTCCTCACAAATTTATTGATGATTTAATCAATGTATCTATTAATTTCTTATGTTGAGTGGCACAGTTAGATGTCTTTCAATCATGTAGTTTGTAAGAAAAAAAGGGACAAAAAATAATTTTAACAAAGGTAAGACATAAAACTAAAACTTATTAAAATCACCATAACTTGTTTATATGCTTATTTTTTATTATTTATATGTGGTTTTGTTTGTGTTAAATAATAACAAAAGGAAGGTTGATGCTTTTAAAGTTTTTGTGTTTTCACTATACCCTTGCAAATTTTAAACCTGAGAATAATGGGTTCGGATTCTGTAAAATTATGGCTTTATATTTTTGAAAAATTGTTATTGTTTATTCAATATCTGGATCATGATCTTTTGTTAATTTATTTTTGTTTGAGGTGACCCTAATACTTGTCATTTAATTAAGCAGATTTGAGAAAAAAAAAGAAAGAGAGAAATTAAGTTTTTTTTTCCCTTCAGGCCTTGTCAGGGTCATTACTAATATAATCCTTTTTTTTTTTTTAATTTAATCATTTTAAAGTTTGATTAAATGCTCATGGTAGATGATGTGAGATAACTAATATCTTAAGTGCACCGTACTTTTAAAAAAGAGCAGGTTAATGCTATGCTAGAAAATAACATTGAGCGAGAGAGAGGTGTCACAATACCATTGTTTTTATCATTATAATAAACTATTTCCTTTCACTTTAATGTTTGATGTTTTGATTTATTTACACTTTTTAATATAATACTTCAGCAATAATGTCCCACAATCACGCCAGT
Organism: Cetoscarus ocellatus; assembly: GCA_037902135.1. NCBI lineage: Eukaryota > Metazoa > Chordata > Actinopteri > Labriformes > Labridae > Cetoscarus > Cetoscarus ocellatus. Next base: position 29,766 of record JBAMNC010002101.1, on the reverse strand, counting down.
AAAGGTCTTTGAATCATGAAATTGTAACCCTGACTTGTTAATTTAAAAACAAAAAATGTTTGATAAAATGTGCATGATAGTTTATGCTAAATGATTAACACCTAAAGCTTACCTTTAAAATGACTTTTTTGTTACAACCTTGCAACTTTTTAAATCTAGAAATAATAAGTTTGGTTTCCATAAAGTTAAGCATTTGGAATTTTAGTTGATAGTTTTCTTCCTCTAGAAATTGTGGATCTCTTTTAATCATTAAAAAAAATATAATAAAATGTTCCAAAAAAGGAACATTTTTTTGGAACTCATTTATGCCTCTAGACTGGACTATTGTAATTCTCTTCTTTCAGACTGTCCCAGCAAGTCGCTTAAGACGCTTCAGCTGGTTCAAAATGCTGCAGCACGTGTGCTGACTAACTAGGAGAAGAGACCACATTACTCCTGTGTTAAACACATAGTTAAGATCCGGCACACTGGGCTCTATCCCTCTCCCTCTAACACTCTCTCTACAATATCTACCTTTGTCCCTTTTTTGTTTGCTCCTGTACTCGTCTCTGGCTCTTGTCTTGTAGGTGGCCTGGGATCCTTGGTGGAGACTGCCTGCTGCTGTGGAGTCAAGAAGCCTCAATTACAGACATAACACATATTTGGCCATTTTGTTAGCTCCATTCCAGTTCATAACTGTTATAGCTGTTAATGTAGATATTAGCATGATCTTTCTATCCATGGTTGATTATACATCTATAGTAACTATCTTTAGCACCACATAGGCATGAGGTCCCTCTTGAAAATGGGATGTTACATCTCAAGAGGCCTACCTTTAATACATTTATACTTAACTGAGACAAATATGATAGGGATGCATTCGTGGTCTGGGCACCCATGAGTTTGTCACTACCATAAATTCTTATTTTCCGCATGACTATTAATGATTATACTTCTATAAAATTATGACCACAATCATACAGACATGAGGACCCTCCTGAAAACGAGATGTTGCATCTCAAGAGGCTAACCTCGAATAAAATTGTTTTCAGCAGAAACAAATATAACAATGGCAGGTCTATGATTGGTCCATGGATCTGTCACTAACTTTAGTTCTTACTTTAATCCACTTGTCTCTGCCCAACTAACTTCCTTTGCCCACACACCCAACACAGCATAGTGTGGATTTGCTGTTCATCATGAGACTGGGGTCCACATTCAAGATTTCCTGCTGCTTAACAGGTTTTTTCTTGCTGCCATGATGAGGGATTCCTAATTGGTTATTGGATTCATGTTGGGTGTTGGATGTATATATTTGTATATACATGTAGCCTATATGTGTATTTTGTATATATATGTATCTATGCATATACACTACCAGTCAAAAGTTTTGGGATGAACTGGACAGAATAGTAAAAGCAACCTACAAGTGCCACACATTTATGGGAACTTCTGCAACAGACGTGGGAGGAACTTGAATATTTGACTTCTATTGTAGAAAGAAGGCATCGAGTGTGTTCAGCTGTTATATCTGCCAAAGGTGCCTACTTCGATGAGTCAAGAGTTTAAAATACATTTTGGCCTAGAAGTTGATTTCATGATTTATTTTTTTTACTCTAATTGCTTATTTGTAGTATGCTTTCATTTCAGAGTGCAATGAGACATTAAACTGAATACTGTTCAGTAAAAAACTGGAAAAGTTGGGGTGTTCTAAAACTTTTGACCAGTAGTGTATGAGTATCCATAAAATGAAGAGTTTGTCTTCAGCCTGCTCTGTTGTAAAGTGTCTTGAGATAACACTTGTTATGAATTGGCGCTATACAAATAAAAATTGATTGATTGATTGATGCCACTAAAGCTCTTTGAATTGTGAAATTGTGAAAATTGAGAGAGAAGTGGAGTTTTTTTTTTCCTTCAATGATTGCTTGCTAGGGCCGTTTACTAAACCCATCCTAACTTGTGCATTAAAAAAAAAAACTATATTAATAAAATAAAAAATAATAATAATAATAAAGTTTTTAAGATTTTGTTACAGCCTCCTAACTTTTAAACCTGGAAATAATCAATTTGGTTTCAATAATGTTATGACTTAAGAATTTTAATAAATCGTTTGTTTCTTTTAAAATTATGGATCATGTTCATCTTTCTTTTATCTATTGAACTGTTCATTTATTTTTTTCAAAAAAAGTTCAAAATGAAAGAGAACGAGAAAGAGAGGCATCGCAAAACTACTATTTTTAAAAATCATTATAGATAATTATATTCCTTTCACCTTAATTTATGTTGTGTAATGTTTCGATAATAATATTACACATTTATGACACCAAAGCTCTTTGAATTGTGAAATTGTGAAAACTGAGAGAGTATATAAGAATTTTTTCCATCAATGGCTGCTAGGCAGGGACCATTCAATAAAGTCACCCTTACTTGTTTATTTTTCAAAAAGATATTAAGAAAATTTGCCTGGTCGTTTCTAAAAAAAAAGCACAGGAGTAGATTTTTGATGCTTTTATTCTGAAAAGGTCCGTACGGGAAGTCCTGCTACGTCACCGCAGCACAGCTCTGCACAGCTGTCTTCAGGAGTAAAAGGCTGATCTAAGGTGTTCTCACGTTATTTTCCCTTTTAAGCCTACTTTATTGACCATTTCTCCCCTGACACCATTTTGTGTCCGTGTTTGTCTCCATTTTAGGTCAACAGACGTTGGTGTTTCTGGCGGGAGTCTCGCGCAGTTGTTGTAGGATGGTTCTGTCAACATCACAACAAGTCGCCTTGGCTTTCACGGCCGTGCTCTTCACGTTTGTCGTCCTGCCTAGGATGTTCGGAGTCGGTGGTGGGTCCGGAACGAAGGAGAGTAGATTTGACCCCCGGTACACCCGAAAAGGTAAAAAAAGAAACTTCGGTTTAGTCTCAGAGGAAAATGTCTGACAGCAACAACATGGTTCTTCCTCGTCTTCCCGTTTCTGTCGCGAGCGTTTCTCTACTGTACATCAGCTGTCTCGTGCACTCATGCTGCCATACAAAATAAACAACCAAATACACTACACAGTCTTACGTGAAGTATTATCTCACCAGGAGACAGAGATCATTATGTGCACAGCTGCGCTCAGGAACTTTACCCTTAGCCATAGAGACTGGTAGGTTTAATGATATTCCGGAGGAAGACAGAGTGTGTTTGTTGTGTAACGTTGGGGAAACTGAGAATGAGATTCATTTTATGTTTCACTGTCCAGTTTATGATGATCTTAGGGATTTGTTTTTCAGAAAAATGTCTTTGATTAACGTTGACTTTTTTTGATTTGATGACTACGAAAAACTTGAGTTCTGTTTCAGAAAAGGAGCTTTTGCTTTAGCAGATTTTATTTGCAAAGCTTGGGAGAAAAGGCAGAGTGTATTGTTTTCTAGTGAGCTGAGAAAAGATCTTGGAAACTGTTGTGAATTTATATATTGGTAACACTGCAACTGTGTTTCTGGTGTCTTGTAACCCATGAGGGTTAGGCACTTAAATGTGCAAGACATGTAAATAAAAAATGTCTATCTATCTACACTCTGTGTTAATCCTTAGGGGTTTTGGGCTATTAACTAGTTTTTTATTTATCAAATCTTAATGATAGATTATGTTACGATGACACAGACACCACATTTCGGTTTTATTATAATCAGTCACACTAAATATTACAAACCCCAGTTCTGATGAAGCTGGGACGCTGTGTCCAACATAAATAAAAACAGGAAACAATTATTTAAAAGTCCTTTTCGACTTAATTAAATGGAAGTCACTACAAAGACAAGATATTTAATGTTAAAACTGACAAACTCCATAGTTTTGTTGCAAAATTTCATTTATTTTACAATTGATGCTTTCTACACATTCCTAAAAACTCGGGATGGGGGCAACAAAAGACGGGGAAAGTTTAGAAATGCTCAAAAAACACTTGTTTGGGAAATTACACAGATGAACAGGGTAACTGGAAACAGGTGAGTGTTAAAGGGGAATCACTGAAAGGCTCAGTCAGTCACAGGCAAGGATCAGACGAGGTTCAACACTTTGTGAACAACTGCGTGAGCAAACAGTCCAACAGTTTAAGAACAATGTTTCTCAATATACAATTGCAAGACATTTAGGGATTTCATCATCTACAGTCCATAATATAATCAAAAGATTCAGATAATCCAGAAAAATCTCTGCATATAAGCAGAAAGGCCAAAACTGTTGGAAAAACATTGAATGCCTCTGACTTTCTGACCCTCAGGCAGCACTGCATTATAAACTGACATCATTCTGCAAAGGATATCACCACGTGGCCTCAGGAACACTTCAGAAAATCATTGTCAATTAACACAGTTCATCTCTACATCTACAAGGTCAAGGTCAAACTCTACCATGCAAAGACAAAGCCAAATATCAACAGCACCCAGAAACACCGCCAGCTTCTCTGGGCCTGAGCTCATCTGAGATGGACTGAGGCAAAGTGGAAAAGTCTGCTGTGGTCTGAGTCCACATTGCAGACTGTTTTTGGACATCATGGACGTGGTGTCCTTCGGAATACAGAGGAAAAGGACCATCCAGACTGTTATCAGAGCAAAGGTCAAAAGACAGCATCTGTGATGGTGTGTGTGTGGGGGGTGGGGTGGGGTGGGGGGGTGGTGTTAGCGCCCATGGCATGGGTTACTTGCACATCTGTGAAGGCTCCATTAATGCTGAAAGGTACATACAGGTTTTGGAGCAACATATACTGCCATCCGTTTTTCTCAGGGACATCCCTGCTTATTTCAGAGACAATGAAGACACATTCTCCTCATGTTACAACAACGTGGCTTCAGAGTAAAAGAGTGCAGGTACTAGACTGAACTGTTTCAGGCCAGACCTGTCTCCCACTGAAAATATGAAGCACAAAATACAACAACTGAGACCCCGAACATTTGAGCAGCCCACGTCGTACATCAAACAAGAATTTAAAGAATTCCTTCCTTAAAAGCTTCAACAATTAGTTTCTTCAGTTCACATATGCTTATTGAGTGTTGTTGAAAGGAAAGGTGATGTAACACAGTGGTGGACTTGACCCTGTCCCAGCTTTTTTGGGAATGTGCTATCGGCATCAAATTCAAAATTAGGGATTATTTGCTGAAAAACAACACATTTTATCAGCTTGAACATTAATTATCTTGTCTTTTTAGTGTATTCAATTGAATATAGGTCAATAAGGATTTGCAAATCATTGTATTCTGTCTTTATTTACTTTTTACACAGTGTCCCAACTTAATTGGAATTGGGGTTTGAATACGAGTATACTACTGCTTGTTAAACAGGCTATGAACAAGTGATTAACTCCTAGCTAGTTCCAAAGTATTTAGTGAGATTACTGCCGACTTAAAGCTTTGCTAACTGTTAGTTACCAGGAACTAAATGAGAACATAATTGCTTGTTCATGTAGAGTGAATCAGGAACTAATCATATGTCAGTTTACTTTAAAATTTGAATATTTCTAATAACTTGAAAGGGAAACTAAGGTTGTTCATCTCCTCTAATATGGGCATATTAAACGGATAATAAGGGAGTTATGAACTGCCAGCTAAAAGTGAAAAAATGAATTATCTAGTATTTTCTTCGATAGCTTGTATTGATGCTTAGTTTCCTTAGACCCCTCATCATTTGTCCCTTCATGATGTCGTGCTGAACTTGCAGGTCCAGGCCCGGGCGCAGTCCGAGGTCAGCCCATCAACATGAACAGCCCTGGCTCCCTCCAGAGCCACGAAAATGTGCAGCAGATGAAGAAGCTGATGGAGCAGGAGATGAAGAATGACAAGTACAAATCCAACAACAACAAGGGCTATGTGTTTACACTGATGCCTTTATATGCCATCGGAGTGGGCGTGTTTGCAGCGTACAAGTTTTTAAAGGTATTTACAATGTATGAAACAGTATTCATTGGAACAAGATATGAATTATAAAGGAAATATATGTCGCTCATTGAGATTTTTTGATATGTTAATATGTTTTTGGTAAGCTTTGGGGTGAGAAATTGTCTATTGACGCTGGTATTGTTTCAGATACTTGGCTTAATGTTTAGGAAAATACATTATTGACATTTAAAACTTAATGCATACCAGCGGTCCCCAGCCTTTTCTTTTCCAAGGCCTGGTTTTATGTAAGGCATATGGTCACAGACCAGCTGGGGGTTGGGGGTGGTGGTAGGGGGTACCAACAATCACACTCCTCTCTAAAAGCCCACTCACACTTGCAGAAGAACTCTGACTATATTCTGAATACACATGGCAAGCTGCGCGTTTGAGCCCACACAGCAGGGTTTTACCATGCTGGCCCCCTCCTCAAACCTCCCCTTTAACTGACACAGAAAATGCAGGTTAACTAAGGCCCTGTTTACACGGAGACGCTCTCACTGTAAACGCAAAGGTTTTTCCTTTGCATCTCCAAAAATAATCTGCGTTCAGACGGAGACTCGAGAACGACTGAAAAGACTGTAGCGTGCATGCCAGTCCAGTAGATGGTGATGTAGGTTTGCAGAGAAACAATGCTGTTACAACACACGTATGAAGAAGAGAAACGTTTCACAAACAACAATGGCGAGTGGACGCACGAAGACGCAGGAGTTTCTTGTCTGGGCAACAAATCTGTCTGGATAGATTTGTCTGGATAACAAACCGAGCATGGTAAGCATCACACATGTTACTCGGTAGACAGATGAAGCTGTTGTTGATCCTGGTATGCGCGCAGCCTTCATGTGAAAGAGTACTGCACATGCATAGACATCAGCTTTCCCCCTGAAACGATGAATACTGTTTACATGAGGCCGGGTGGCAATGCGTTTTGAAAACTCTCCGCCTTGGACCCTGGTTTCAGAAGTTTGCAGATTCAAGCAATCCAGGCACTGGTCTCATGTAAACGGGAGGCTAAAACGCAATCAAAACTCTTCGGATACAGCCGAAAACTGAGTCGTGTAAACAGGGCCTAACTAGTGGGTACAGTGTAAACAAGATAGTTGGGGAATTTTCTAGTTAAGTTATCCGGGTATCATCTAGGAAATATCAGGGTTGCATTAGTGAAAAGGGCTCATGTTGTTACTGTCTAACCATGTGATAAGCTACCTGTCAAGTTAGTCTATGCTGCCCCTACAACTGATCATTGAAATAGTGAGATTATATGATTTTGAAATGCAGGTTCATTTGTTACATTAATACAAAACCTTGTGGACTGATGTCTGCTGTATGAAGTATTCTTAATTTTAAATGTTTTTTTTTTTTTTTTTTTTTTTTTAAGAAAAAGGCACCATTTTTTCAATAAAAATGTGTATTTTCAGTGAGGCTGCTAAAAATGCCTCTTTCTTTCTACATCACGTCATATTACTTCACTGAAGAGGATCGCTCTCTCTGACTCTGTTTATGACAGTTTTAGCACTTATTGTATGTTAAATTTACAAATTTAGCGTACTTACACTCCATCCTACTTGTTGTCAGACTGGGTCAAAATTCTGTTTGTGTCTGATCCATAAATCTCAGTTTAAGAGGAGTTGGTCCATTTTACCAAGGCATGATAAGAAAATGGTGCTCTTCATCTTTCTACTGTCTTCTCACCTTGTTTGTAATTCTTGTATATGTAGCTCTGCGTAAGTGAAGTCAAGTAAGATGACAATCACATTCTGTTTTCTGTAAATTATCAGGAAAAGAATGTTTTCAGTTCCTAATTTATCAGAGCTTTTAAGATGAAACAGCCAAACAGGATACTGGGACGTTTACAGCAGCCACTTAAAACAACAGTCTGAACTTACTGACTTAAACTTCAATATATATTGACCTCAAATTTTCTGAGTTTTGATTTTAGTTTAATGGCCTTTTGGGAAGGCTTAGGGGAACTGATGTGGCCCTGGGGCCTCCAGTTGATGATCATTGCTATGTCTAAAATATTAGTTTTAAGGAACTGCTTTTTTATTCACACAAAATTCTGAGATGATTGATTATGTTACTATGCACAGATAAGACCATTTCTGATGACGCTGATTGCCTGAAAAAAATGTCTCCTAGTGTAGATGTTCATAAAATACACACAAACTTGTTATTTTTATGACCATGACTAAAAGAAAGTTAAAGGGGAAAAAACATTTGATATTGTCATGGAGTTAACATCACCAATGCTGTGATATGACTATTACTCAAGAGCACATTGTCATTCATTGTGAAAGTTCAGCCCTATGATACGGTGTCTTGCCCTTCAGCTAAAATATATGAAGACATGGTTCTAAGGCCATATTGCCCTCATTGAGTAAAATGTGTTTTAATTCTTCTTGCAGATCAAGTCTTCAGATGATCAGGCACAAAAGGAAAAAATTGCAAAAGGAGCCAAAAAGTCGGTGGAGGCAGGTGTGTATCGCATGCACTGTTTTTCTCTTTTATTTGCGTTTGTGTGTTTTCTCTGGTCAAACACGTATTTGGTTACGGTGAGGTATTCAGACGAGGTTTTTTTTTTTCATCTGTGAGTGTTTGCTCTCTTGCAGAAAACCAGTTGAATGAGCTGGAACAAAGGCTGGCACAGACGGAGAGGATGCTGAACTCCATCCTCACACAGCTGGACCCGCTCACTAACTGGTAAGTCGAGATCATGGCCACATTTTACACACGCACGCTATTGAGCCCATGTGTGTTGTATGAGTTGGCATCATACTTCATAAAGGCCGTCATGAAACTTGATCCACACAAACATATTCAGGCCTGCAGGGTTAGTAAAGTCACTGGTAGGTCATTTAAGCCTGCTGTAAAGAGAATCTAAGCCGGTCAGCAGTGTTTGGTAATAGGAGTGTCCAACACTGATGCTGAACTGAAAATGGCTCTTTTATTTGTGTTGTTGATTCCACTGTGAATTTCTCTTTGTAATATTGCTAACCAAGAAAACAAAGTTCTTGGTGCTATTCCAAAAAAAGAAGAGAAAGGATAAAGAGAAAATACATCTTCACACTAGACTGTGCTCCATATTCAGTTTAATGAAAATTATCAGCACAAATGTGATTCTGATGACGGACTTGGACCTGAAATGGTACGTTTGTAGTAACGACCTCATTGAACTGGTTTTGCAGCAGTCTGTGGTCTGCCAACATGCTTGTATTTATGGGGCCTTTCTGCTACGTGGTATCAGCTCGACTCTGTTGTTTTGCTCATCCATTAGAGATCATGCCTTTTACCTGGCACAGTTACTTGTATCAGATCCAGCCATAGGGCTGAGCGATATTGTCCAAAAATGACATCTCTGACTCCTTCCCACAAAATTCAATCTCTGTTTTCAGGGTTATTTTTTTGTTTTTTTTACCTCTGAAAGTTAAAGAAAAAAAAACACAAATTACACCTAAATTACACAAACAAATTTTGCGTTAATTTGATCAAAATATGGCATGTCACAAAATTAAAAAGAATTTCTCTAAAGATCTTAAAGTGCATGCTCTAAGTTTGTCATATAAATGTGTAGAGAAGCACTTTAGGCCTCGTCTACACCATACTGTTGTCACCAGAAACGAAAAGGTTTTTCCTTTGCTTTTTCATATGCTACGTGTTCACATGGAGATGACGTGAAAATGATGCACGTTCACACGGGTCCGCGAGAATGACTGAAACGCCTGTAACGTGCATGCCAGGCCAGTGGTTGGCGATGTTGGTTTGTAGGGAAACTGCAGTGTTATAACACTCATCTGTGTTCATTTCGCTTTCCAGTGAAGATAAACTTTTCGCAAACAACAATGGCAAGGGGATGCACGAAGATGCAGGATTTTCTTATCAGGACAACAAATGTGTCTGGATATTTTTGACTGGATAACAAGCCAAGCACAGTAAGCAGTAAGCACACATGTTGCTCTGTAGACAGCCGAAGGTGTTGTTGTTGTTGTTGTTCCATGCGCAACCTTCATCTGAAAGAGTACTGCACATGCACCGCCCGTCATCGTTTTCCCTGAAAATGCTGATTCCTGTTTACATTGAGACGGATACCAAAACGTTTCCAAAGCTTTTCACTCTGTACCCTGGTTTCAGAAGTCTGCAGATTCAGGATCTCAGGGCATCGCTCTCGTGTAATCAGAAGGCACAAACGCAACAAACGTTCAGTTTTCGGTCATTTTTGTTGTCGTGTAAACAGGGCCTTAGTTTGATTGTGGGTTGCCTCATCAGCATTTAGGTACTTGAAAATGGCACTATTTTCACAAAACATTAACATGAAATTCTCTTATAATTATTCATAACTTACCTCTCCAACAGTAACTTTGCAAGCTCGGCGTCCGTCTTGCAACCGACGCTCTCGCCACCGAGCAAAGCGGGCTCCAATGTTAATTCTAGTTTTGTTCCTTCCATTGTCCAATAGTCTCTTTTTGGCCCTTGAATCTGGAGAAAGAGTCCTCCTTGCGGATGCCATGGCTGCTACTACTACATGCAAAACACCGGCTACTTTAGCTGGAAGCCAAATCTCGCGTAGTGCTGTAAAGCAGTTTGCCCTTCTCGCAGCATCTTGCGATATGTGTCCCTGTCACGGGAGCAAAAGTTACATAGCCCCTAAACAGAGCAGGGAAGCGCTGTGGGGGGAAGGTAGGGTGCCATTTTCTCTGTTACAGCGCCGAGCTCCACTGAACAGACTTTGGAGAGAATATTTGAAGGCTCAAAAGATCTGCAGTGCTGCTTTAAGTATTTTGTCTTCAGCAATGCCGCAACTGGTAAGTTTGTTGTTGGGAAAGGCGGGAGGTTGTTAACTACTGAAGCCTCGAGGGAGCAAGAGGAGCAATGGAGTAAGTTGCAGAAAAAAAATTAATGTTAATTTTTGAAATTTTCCACAACAACAAAAAAAATACAATTAATCAGAGTAATTGATATGTTGCTAAGCCCTATTCAGCAGGATTCCAAGTGGACAAGTATTACTAAGAGGGTAATACCAAGGGTATCTGCCACAGAAATGAAACATCTGCTGTTGTCCGCTCCTCTATCCTGTATGACTTCCCAAACTCGTGTCTGCTTTAGATTACATTATGTTTTTTGCTTGCAGCTGTCTTTGGGACAAAATTTATCTCCTCATTGTGAAAAAAAGTCACAGGGCCGGCAGCTCTATTGCCTCTGTTACCTCCGTTGTTGTTTTGAGGTGGTCTTGCACAGCCATGCTGACGACTCAACCTAACTTAGACGTTCTGATACAGTCCATACTGTAGTGGAAAACAAAGCCGGCAGGATCCAAACCGTGCAGGGCTGAGCTGAGTTAGCAGATACCACAAATTGAAAAAGCACCATTAGGCTTCTGCATGATAGCAGCAGATGATATCAGTTCCTGTTTGTGTGCTTCTGTAGCTACCAAAAGTCCTAGGTAGGCGTGGCAAGCTTATTTTTTTATTAATTGGAGTGCACCACAATCCAGTAACAAAGGAAATTCGAAGGGTTTCCCACAATACTACATGAACATAATGGCAGAAAGATTATAAAAACATACAAATGAAAATTTAAAAAGGTTCTAACAAAACCAACAGTAAAGGAAACTGATGGACGAAAGGAACTTGGCAAACATAAGCTAAAAATTAAAGTTTTCAAATTCTAATTGAGACAGCTTTTGGGTTTTCAGTCTCTGCAAGCCAACTCTGAAGCAATGTCTGATTCACAAAGATACATGAGCAACATTAAAGGAAGTGTGGAAAGACGTTTAATCAGATTTTTGATGGATTATACACCTTCTTATTAAATATATATATTTTTTATAGGTTCTGCATTGTTTGATGCTGTCACTCATTAGAACATACTTCCATCCATAATCTATACCGCTTATTCCTTTCGGGGTTGCGGGGGCTGGAGCCTATCCCAGCTGACATTGGGCGAAAGATGGGGGTACACCTTGAGCCAGTCGCCAGCCAATCACAACGCCAGATAGCGAGACAGACAATCATTCATGCTGACACTCATACCTAAGGGGAAATGTAACAGGAATTGAGTGGCGTCTTGTTTCTAAGAGGCATGCTTTCATCCCTTACTCTTGGCCCTCAAAACTGAGGGCCAAGAGGAAGGGGTAGACAAAGGGGTAGGGCTAAGGGGTACAACTGGGACTGAGAGTTTTTCATTGCGTTTTCGCCTTCCGTTTGCACAAGAACGGTGCCTGGAGTGTCTGAATCTGTATCTGTGTAAACGGAAATGCCTCATCCTCTGGCGCTTGCGCAGTGCTCTTTCAGGTAAAGGTTGTGCATGCATCCCATTTACAACAACAACAACAACAGCTTCGGCCATCTACTCAGCAACATGTGTAGTGCTTACTGTGTTCGGTTTGTTATCCAGACACAAATATCCAGACACATTTGTTGTCCAGACAAGAAACTTCTGCGACTTCGTGCATCCACTCGCTATTATTGTTTATGAAAAGTATGTCTTCACCGGAAAGCATGCGTGTGTTGTAACACCGCTGTTTCACTACTAACCTACATCGCCAACTACTAGCCTGGCATGCACGCTACAGTCTTTTCAGTCATTCTTTTGTCTCCATGTGAACGTGAAGTGCTTTTGAAAATGCAAAGGAAAAACCTTTCAGTTTCTGGTGACAATGTTGTCGTGTAAACGGGGCCTTAGAATCACTAATTCACCTAATCGTCAGGTTTTTTGGTCTGTGGGAAGAAGCTGGAGAGAACCATGCACTGGGAGAACATGCAAACTTCACACAGAAAAGGCCCTGACCAACACGGGGATCAAACCAGCAACCTTCTTGCTGTGACCCTGAGTCCTTCATTATAATAACAGTATTGTGTTATTTAGATAAACAACTATAGACCCATATCAAACCTGCCACTTTAATCATAGAAAAGATTATGAATCAACAACTTTACACTCCCCTGGGCCTGAACAGTTTTTTTAGCACATTAGTCTGGATGTTGACTGCAACACTGCACTGAGGCAGTACTTGGTAAAGTCCTAAATGACGTTCACCTGAATAGCCGTGCATCAAATGTCACAGTTTCGGTAGATTTCAGGTCTATTCCGGAGGAGAAACTCCCATGAAAGACAGTAAAAAGTGGTAGTTCAGTTTCTGAGTTGTAATCATTTTACACCAAACCCAGTGATCTCATCAGTCTGAATCTAATAAGATGCCTCAGCTAAACAACATTCAAAGAGCAGGGTTATTACTTCATAATTAGGGATGGAAATTAATGAGATTTTATTGATACCAGTGCCATTAAATACTGCTTATCAGTTCCCATGTTGGCCTGGAGATTTTTGGTGGCAACAATGTCAAACGCATGACTCTTCGATGAATTCTTCTGTAAGTTACTGGTGTTGCTTGGTGTTTAAACGGTTGTGCAGTAATCGCTTTTTGTCAAAAGTTAAGCCATAGTTCTGACCGTTTCTGCCCCTGTCAGTGGAGGGAATTGATAAGCAGTGATATTGTTTCTTTACAGGAGCAGTTATTGATTCTCAAATGGAATTGATTTTTGATTCCCATCCCTATTCATTATACAAGTTTTTCTTTTTTTCCAATCAACAATCATCTTCTTTGTTGTGTAGTGTCAAGTCTGTGGCTCAAGAGCAGAAGAACGAGATCATGTCTCAGCTTCAGACCATTCGATACCTGATGAAGAAGAGAGGAATGGACTGTCCACCTCTGAACATCAACGGTGAGCTGACTGGTTGCCTGCATGTGTTTTTTTCCCTTATATCCTATTTTTAGAAGTACTACTTTTATTTCTTGCCATGATCAAGTTAAACAGAAGAGCCAAGGTAGGAATGGGCATCTTCGGTCAGTAAGAGGGCCACGTTTTTTTTTTCCTAATTGCCATGGGGCCAAATTGTTGTGACAACTTACCAAATTCAACTTAATGATTTTAAAATATGAGCAAATAAATGGCTAAGAAGTTTTGTATATCAGCAACAATGTTACTTCACTCAATACAATTATTGATAATGCTTTTGCAGAGATAAAACAGAATTCAGTGCAAGAGTTTTGAATGCAAATTACATTTATAGAGTTGTAGAGAATAGTATTTATATGATATAGCAGCAAATATGATAGCATTTCTATTATAGCAAGAATATTTTACTTATATTTCTCTTTTTATTAGCAAATGCTGTTTGTAATGCATTAAAGTGTATTCAAAAGAATAGTTAATAACAATAAAAGGCCTATTTTCATGAAAATGTTGCTATTTCTGTTGTGTTCATGGTAAATTTTGCCACTTCTATATGAGTACATATATATTTTTGAATATGTATTGAATTAACTAATTGCATTAGGGAATGGTAGGGGTGCTGGCTGTTGCCCATCCCTAAGCTGAGGCATCACAAATCTCTACTTACTTCTGCAGTTTTCAGTCTGACAGTGGAAGCAGCAAACATTGATGACAAACGACCGGCATGATATTGCAGTCATGCCTCATGCTGCAGAAGTGGTTTGTGGAATTTGTCAGTGTTGCATGTGTTGGCAAAGTAAACAAACATTTGAATTAGAGCCAGTGTAGCCACATTGAGATACACCTGTTCACAGTCATTTGCATCTCAGTTGAAACTTATAAATGTGTGGTGATAGTTAAATTTAAACAAAAAACAGTGAGAACAGCGGGGTCAAGTGAGTTCATCCCTAAAAATGAGACACTCAACTGTTATTTTTAAACCTAAAATCTCTATGAGCTGGGACATGGTATTGGAACATACATACATTTGTAGAATGACTTTTTACTTCTGAATATATTGGGCACATGCAAGGCCACACAGAGAAATGGCCTGGCCCGCGAAAGAAAACACTGAGGGCCCTTTCCAGACGTGCTGGATCAGAAGGGGGGGGGGGGAGTCCTGTCCACCACATGGCTCCCACTTCCTAGTCTCCTGGATTTGCTGCCATTGCTAATGGTTCTCTGGTCTTCAAATGGTAATGCACAGTCCAACACTGAGGACTTGTTAATGATGATATAATGATAAAAAGGAAGAGAACATTTTAGGTTCTGAAACAGGCCAGGGCTCTGAGGTACCCATGGATGTTTATTTTTGTTTTTTGAAAGATAACTTAGATTTTTTAAATTTAAGTTAGCAAATGTTTTTTTTTGTTTTGTAGGTTCTGTTTAATTGTATGCCGTGTGCTTTGCTGCCTGTTTGTTTTTCTTATTCAGAATCTGCAGATGAGCCCTGCAGCCAAACACTACAGCTGCTGATTTTACTTAAACACTTTAATCAATCAAATCAATTGATCAATCAATCAAACTTTATACGTAAAGCACTTTTAATACAACATATTCAGCACAAAGTGCTTTACATAAAGAGAGATCAATTAACAGAAAGTATGTACAACACAAGATTTAATAACAATGATAGGAACGGACAAATGAAAATTTAACAAAAACAGAGAGAGAGAGGAAAAAAAACTTTGATTTAACAGAACTGTGTGTGTGTGTGTGAGGGACTGAGGAAACGAGTTCATGATTAGAAAACACTGGAAATAAAAGTAAAAAATAAAATATACTTAGAAACAGAATAAAAATAGTAATCATACTAGAAGTAATAAATACATAAATAGGGACTTGAAGTAAGAAAATCTAGAGGAAAATGGAACCTGTATATATAAAGAAGAATAAAACAAACAAAGCTCAAATGTATGATTCAGTCAAACAAAATAAAATGTAAAATGGATAAATGAATAACTAGAGTTACCTAAAATAAAGTAAAAAATTATTCAAAAGAAGTTTAATTAAAAAAAAAAGGTCTAACTGCACCCTGTGCTTCAGTCAACCCCAATGAATCAGATAAAATTCTGAAATATTTTCTGAAGAGTTGCCTTAATGAAGTATTACCACCATTATTTGGATTAGACAAGAAGCTGATGTTTGTTTTTCAATCAATCAATCAAAGTTTATTTATATAGCACATTTCATACAAATTGACTTGCAGCTGAAAGTGCTTTACATCAAAACAAAAAGATTGACAAAAGATATATACATATATATGTATATATGCACATATATATACACATATACTAATATGCATACATACAAATACACATACATAAATAATGATAATCATTTTCTATCAACCACTCAGCAAATAAACACTTAATAGGTCCATCTATTAAGTAGTATTCCACTGTAGTTTTAATGAATAAATAATAAGATGTCAAGAGGATTTGGAGACTAATGCACTCCACAGAAGCTAAAGTAAAAAAAATTAATAACATTTTGAAGAACATATACGAGAAAAAGGAAAGCAATAAAACCAAGAAACATCAGACAAATAAATAAAACGCTAAAAATAAATTTTAAACAAATAAATAAAAACATGTTTACAGATTAATATTGAACCTAAAATGATTAAATGTAAAAAGATAAAAACTATATCAAGATATATAAGCAAATATTAAAAATGGAATAAAACATCAGACAGTAAAATATTAAACTAAAATTTAATAAAAAGGTAAGATAAGAATTGCTACTCAGAATTAAATAGTTATAATATTCATTAAAATAATAAAGTTCTACATAAAAGCTAGGCTGAATAAATGAGTTTTTAGATTACGTTAAAAAATTTCTACATTTGCAGCTTGTCTCAGACCTACTGGAAGTTTGTTCCACAGTTTTGGAGTGTAACAGCTAAAAGAGGCATCACTAACTGTTTTTGTTCTGCTCTGTGGAACAACTAAGAGAGAGGAAGCAGAGGATCTGAGGGCCTGTCCTGGTTTAGCTAAAACCATCTCTGATAGGTAATCTGGTGCCAGGCCATGTGAAGCTTTATAAATTAGTAAAAGAATTTTAAAATCAATGCGATAACTAACAGGCAGCCAGTGATGCATGTGAGGTGATCACCGAATACCCAAATAATTGCCCATACCCAGGGAGACCATGGCCGAGGGCACCACCCAAGCCACCCGGGCACCCGAAACCCGCCACACGGGCCCCCAAAGCTACTGGACCCAGGAACAGCCCCAGGACCCAAAGGGGCACCAACCCATCCCCGCGAAGGCACCAAGGACACCACCAGGGGGTCCGAGACAGCACCCCTCCGCATACCGCACCCGCCCCCGCCAACCACCTGTCCACCCCCACCCCCTACGTCCAGCCACCCCCACCCCGCCACGGCAGACCAGAGGTCCCCAGCCCCCCCAGGAGCCAGATTCCCCGGGACCAGGCAACCCCCCCCCGGAGAAGGGGGCCCCCGGTCGATCTTATGTTGGTCCCGGTCCCAGTCACAGCAAGGTTTTGGGTGGGGCGGAATGGGGCGGGATGTGCAGTGGTGAGGTCGAGCCAACGCCCCTCCCTCCAGACGAGCCAGGGCCAAGAGAAGCACTGGAAACTGATGCCCAAAGGACCGAGGGGGCCCCCGGACCACCCGCACAGAGCAGCAACCCACAGGCAGCCACCCACACTGAGGTCCCCAGCGAGCAACAGGCCCATGGATCCTGCACCACAGGCCACCGAGAGACATGAAACCCAGCAGGGCGCACCCGCCCCCCAGGAGCCACCCCAAGCCCACAGAGTCCCAGCCGCACCAAGCTTAAACTAGTGATCCACCCATTGTCCCCCCCGTTATTCTGTATCTTTGATCCCCGACAAAGATACATTATCCCTTCACCGTGCCAAGTGCAGTTCTAAGTGTGATGTGGTGCATTAAAACTGGGGAAAAACAGGTCGAGTGGGAGCCCTCCGACCCCCCCTCTCTCTGCCTGCCCCAGACAAGTGGATGTCGTGGTGCAATAAAAACAGAGGGCAGGTGAGGCAGGTGAGAGGCGGGCAGAGAGGGGTCACAACCTAAACCAGATTGCGCTCCCCCTCCCCCAGCACCCCCACCCCCCCAAGTTTGTGTATGTAGTGCAGTTAAAATTGGAGGATGAGAGGGGTGAGGTATTCGATCCCCTACCACCCCCGACTCCAAGAACCCTAAATGTTGTGTGTGTGCCCAGGTGAAAATATATACAAGAGTGCAATGTGTGAGTAGTGAGGTGCAAATTAAGAGGCTAGGCTAGTGAGGGCCGGCCCCAAACTGGCCAGGGCAAAGTGGGGGCGTGGGAGCGGTGCCAAATGGCCCCCCGAACAGCAAGCCCCAGGACCCGCAGGCGATGACCCAGACAGGCCCCAGCGGCCAGGCATGCCCACCAGGAAACACCCCCCCCCAGCGGACCGCAGCACCAGAGCCACCGACCCAACACCCACCGAAGATCCAACCCAGGCGGACCACCCCCGGGACGCCGCTCCCCACGGGAAGACCGCAGGACCCACCAGGACCCAGGGCCCCGGGCCAGCGAGTCCCCACGCCCACCCTAGGCCCCGACCCACCGGGGGAGGCAGGGCTGATATAAAGCGACACCCACCACGGGGAAAGCCAGCCCCATAGTTGTTCCAGAAACTGCCCCACCCAGGACCAGGTACCCACACCAGCCGGAGCCCCCACCCGGAGGCAAGCCTAGCCCCAGCAGCAGACCCCCAGGCAGCAGGAGGCCCCCAGCCCCCCACAAGGGGGAGAGGGAGGCAGGCGAGGAGGAAGGAGGAGGGAAGTGGCCGCAGGGCAGACAGCAGGAAGGAAGAGGTGCGGGCGTACCGCGGTGGAATCCCTCACCCCAAAGCCCCGGGGCCATCCAAGGTGCCACCACGGGAGGCAGCCAGCGCCACCCCAAGACCCTGCCGACCACGCATAGATCCAGCAGCTCCGGGGCGCAGGAGGCAAGCCACAGAAAACTCCAGTACCTCACAAGGAAGCCGCCAGGCCAGTGGGCCCCACAGGGCAGTGGGTCAAGTCTGGGTACTTAGATGAAAAGAAGCCCCCGACTACCATCACCAGAGTATACTCATCGTCTTGGGGTCCCAGGGAACTGTACTATTTGAAAGAGCAGAGAGGAGAGCTTGTGTATTGTGTGTGTGTGTGTGTACGTGTGTGGGTGTGTGTGTGTGTGTGTGTGTGAAGGGTACTGGCTGGCAGAAAAGAAGAAATAAATAAGTAGATAAGGCGAGATGAGATTTAAGTACTTGCTGTTTTTAGGTGTGTAAAAAATCAATAAAAAGTGACCAGTGAGCTTGATGCTCTGCAGTGTTGTTGAGAGGAGAGGCTAGGTTTTCCAGGGAGATGTAGTCAGAGAGGAGATTTTTTCCATTGGGTTAAATATAGGGAGTTCCTTGATTTCCAGTTTAAGAGGATTGTTTTATTGGCGATGACTAAGGCCACAAGAAGGAGTCTGTTTTTACTTGTATTAAAGTTAAGTGAAGATACATCACCAAGTAAGCAGAGTGAGGGAGATAATGGGATGTGGCTTTCCGGAAAGAGGGACAGGGACTCTGTGACTGTCTAACGGGTGTGCATTGCCAGGTGGCGTGAATATAGGTGTCAGGACAGTTCTGTGTGCAATATGGACATATTTCTGACCTGAAACCCATTTTAGACAATTTTTGTGCAGTGTAGTGAGTTCTGTGAAGGACTTTATACTGTATGAGTTGAAGGTTTGCGTTTTTGGTCATAAAATAAATGTTTTTTAAGATTGTAGCCCAGAAGTCGGCATCAGGAGCAATAGAGAGTTCTTCTTCCCATTTATTAGAGGGTAATGCTATGGATTTGTCAGTCTGTAGTATTGTTATTTTATATACCTTGGAAAGCAGTTTTTTTGGAGAGAGGATGTTAATAAGCTCCTCGGTTGATGGAGGAAGAGACAAACTGGTGGTTCTAATATTAATCTTGGATTGGACAGATGTTTTAACTTGTAAATACTGTAGGAAGCTATTGTTCCCGATGCCAAACTCCTGGACCAGGTGGTGGAATGGGACCAGGGTGTTATTGTGAAAAATATGTTTAAGATGTGTGATGCCTTTTTCAGCCCAAGCATTCAGGTTAACCGGTTTTTTATTACTTAGAAAATCAGGATTATGCCAGATTGGAGTTAAATTGGATGGTGCAAGGCTAGAGTTTGTGATATTGTGGAATTTCCACCAGGCTGTCAGTGTTGAAGCTATTGTTCCTGCATTGAAACAAGGGAGATGCTTGATGGTTTGACTGATGAATGGGAGGTCTGAAATAGTTATGTTTTCACAGATAGTTTGTTCTATATCTAACCAGCTGATATGTGATTGAGTTGGATGTGTCCATTTGTATATACTGCAGTTCATTTGCCAGAGAGTAGTGTTGGATGTGTGGGACATCTAAACCTCCTTGCAATTTTGGTTTTTGTAGGGTTGTAAGTTTGATCCTTGGTGTTTTGTTTTTCCAATAAAATTTAGTGAAAATTGAATCTAAGGCTTTGAACCAGGTGAGAGTTGGATAAATTGGAATCATTAAAAAAAGGTAATTTATTTTTGGAAGTACTGTCATTTTAATGGTTGCTATTCTTCCTACAATGGATAGTGGTAAGTTTATCCAGCGCTGGAGGTCATTGTCTATTGTTTTAAGCAAAGGGGTGAAATTTAGTCCGATCAATTCTGACAGCCTGGAGGAGATATTAATGCCCAGGTATGTGATGTGCCCTGAACATAAAGGGATAGGTGATATATGACGTGCTACATCCCATCTGGTGTTATGTAATGGAAGAATAGAGGATTTGTTCCAGTTTATTGAGTAATCTGAAATCTTGGAGAATGATTCAATGAGATATACTGTTTCCTGCAGAGACGACTGAGGGTCTTGTAAAAACAGTAAAATGTCGTCAGCATACAAACTAATCTTATGTTGAATTTGGGATGTTTGAATTCCCTTGATGTGGATGTTCTGGCGTATGGCTGCCGCTAAAGGCTTTATAAAGATGGTGAATAGCGACAGAGAGAGTGGGCATCCCTGCCTCGTCCCCCTGTGCAGTGTGAAACTTTGTGAGGTTAGTCCATTAGTGGTGACAGTAGCTGAAGGAGCAGTGTACAGAATCTTGATCCACTGAATAAATGAGTCCCCGAAGCCAAATTTTCTTAGAGTAGTGAAGAGAGTTTTCCAGTTTACTCTGTCAAAAGCTTCTTCTGCATCTAAGGTTGCTATGATGGTTTCTTCCCGTTGTAATGATGAGTAATGGATTAAGTTGAACTATCTATGCGTGTTACTGGAGGACTGTCTACCTTTGATAAAGCTGGTTTGATCGTGGTGGATTATAGAAGGAGTTATTTTTTCTATCCTGAGTGCTAAGGCTTTACTGATGATTTTTATATCTACATTGATTAAAGAGATTGGACGATAGTTTGATGGAAGCGTTGGATCTTTATTAGGTTTTTGGATGAGTGAAATTTCAGCTGTATTCATATGTGTTGGAAATCTAGACTAATTTTATTTCAGTGATTGCTCTCATAAAGAGAGGAGATAGAATAGGCCAGGAGTGTTTATAGAATTCAGCAGGGAAGCCATCAGGACCTGGTGCTTTGTTGTTTGGCATGAGGTGTAGGGCTGTAGAAAGTTCTGCTTCTGTTACTGGTGAATCTAGTGCTTTGGATTGTTCTGGAACAATCTTTGGAAGTTCAATGTTGTTCAGAAAAGAGTCTATGTCTTCCTGTCTTGGTTCATTTGTAGATGAGTAAAGGTTGGCGTAAACTTTTTTAAATATTTCATTTATTCCTGTGGTGAATTGGTAGGCTTCCCTGATGAGTCTTTAATAGTTGCGATCGTTGTTCTCTCTTTATTTTGTTTAATCAGATTTGCTAAATATTTACCAGATTTATTGTTATGATGGAAGTTTTCTTGTCTGAGTCTCTAAATTAAAAACTGTGCTCTCTTATTTAAGATCTCGTTCAGTTGGAACTGATATTTTCTTAATTCTTTCTGTGTTTCTTCTGTTGGGTTGCTTGCTTTCAGCGTATCTAGTAGCTTTATTTTTTGTTTCACTTCGTATTCCCTTTCCTTTTTTTTCTTATAGACAGAGAATGATATGATTTTACCTCGTAGAACTGCTTTACCTGTTTCCCTCAGAGTGTTGGGTGATGTCTCCGGGGAGTCATTTATTTCAAGGAAGGAAGCCAACTCTCTCCTGAGATAGCTGTCAAATTCTGGGTCTTTAAGAAGAGATGAGTTAAAACACCATTTAGTGATGCGTTTGGGTTGGTTAATAGGATTCCATCTGAGTGTTACTGGGGCGTGATCACTAATGATTATGGGGTGAATTTTTGAGTCAGAGATCTGTGATATAATTGAGTTCCTGTTCAGAAAGAGGTCAATGCGTGAGTAGGAGTGGTGAACTGGTGAGTAGAATGAATATTCTCTGGCAGATGGGTGCTGTAGTCGCCAGCCATCGCCAAGACCGAGGTCACTCATGAACTGTTTTATGGTATTAGTAGATTGCCAGGTGCGGTTAGTTTTTACTCTATTAGAGTTGGGTTAATAGTTGTGTTGAAATCGCCTCCTATAATTACTGGGCCGTTGGAAACATTTGATAAGGAATGAAAGAAGTTATAAAAGAAGGAAGGTCTAACTGGCTGGTGTCATCAGGAGACACAGACACAGATGAGCGTCATCTGCATAACTGTGAAAAGAGATGCCGTGTCTCCTGATGACACCTCCCAGGGGTAACATGTACAAATTAAAAAGTAATGGTCCTAAAATTGAACCTTGTGGCACCCCACTGGTAACCTCGTAGTGTGTAGAAGAGTGATCATCAATTGAAACAAAGAATTTTCTGTCACAAAGGTAAGAGGAAAACCATTTAAAAACATTTCCTGTGAGGCCCACATGTTGATTTAATCTACTTAAAAGAATCTGGTGATCAACAGTTTCAAAGGCAGCACTCAAGTCAAGTAGCACCAGAACTGAAGGCTTGTTGTTGTCGAGATTGACTCTGATATCATTAACAACTTTGAGCAGGGCTGTCTCAGTGCTATGATGTGTCCTAAAGCCAGTCTGGAACATTTCTAAGGTCGTGTTTAAGTTCAAAAAGGCACTCAGCTGATTAAAAACTACTTTCTCTAATATTTTACTTAAAAATGGTAGGTTTGAAATTGGTCTAAAATTGCCGGGTGTTAAAATATCCAGGTTCCCTTTCTTTAAAATAGGTTTTACTAAAGCTGTTTTAAAATTGATTGGGAATACTCCAAGCTGTAAAGAGTAATTAACAATGGCAAGGACATCATCTGATACCGAATTAAAAACTATTTTAAAAAGAGAGGTAGGAATTGGGTCAAAGGAACACGTGGAGGGCTTCAGTGCTGTTACCACCTCCCTGAGTGTTGCAGCATCAACCAGGTCAAATCTTTCCATCTTGACATCACTACCTGAATAGGACACAGGGGAAAGTGCAATGTGCTTGTTTTGCTGGCAGATACCAGACCTAATGTCTACTATTTTATCCCTGAGGTAGCCAGCAAACTCCTCACATCTGGATCCTGGAAGCACTGAGAGTTGTTGGTTGTGTGATTTAAAAGTGAGTCTGTTGTGCTGAAGAGATGTCGGGGGCTATTGAAGTTGCTGTCTATTAGGTCTGAAAAGTATTTTTGCCGGGATGTTCTGATTGCTTTATTGTACTGTTTTCCTGTGAGTATGTTGTGATGAATTTCTAATCTGGTTTTCCTCCATCTGCATTCAGCAGCTCTACAGTCTCTCTTCAATGCAAGAGTCTCATTATTTTTCCAAGGCACAGACTTTTTTGGTTTTATTTTCTTAGTTTTAGAGGAGCAACTGAATCAAACACTGTCTTGAGTTTGTAGTTAAAGTTGGTGACCAGTTGTTCACAGGATGATGTTGTTATGGTATTTTTGAAGACTGTGATCTGTGATGTGAGAGCTGTGGCTACTTCAGGGGTAATGTACCGTTTTTGGACTGTACGGTCTGTGGTTATGGGAAGAAGGTGGTCCAGACTGTTAAAAAACACACAATGATGGTCAGAGAGAGCAAGATCAGTGACAGATGAGATGTTGATATTAAGACCAAATGATATAACTAAATCTAAGGTATGTTTATGCTTGTGAGTTGGCATGTTGACATGCTGTTTAAAATCCATACATTCTAGTAATTAGTAAAAACTGTTTGGTTCTGGTATCTGGCAGGTTGTCAGCATGGATGTTAAAATCACCAATTAAAATGCAGGTATCATGAGTTGTGTGAATGACTGATGAAAGGTCTGAGAATTCTGTTAAAGAGGAGGAAAAGTGAATTTGGGGCTCTATAAACTGTCACTGCAAGAATGGGTGGTTGGCATTTAAAATCCCTGTAAAGCAAATTCAGCCATTTTCTTCTAAACACATTGAATAGGTCATAAATGTATTTCCTTAAAACATGTGAAAGTCATTCAACCATTCAGAATTTAATTGTGGAGCTAGGCTTTTCAAGCTGTCTTTCAAAATTTCTGTTCAGGATTTAATGGGCGGGTCAGAAATCATAGCCGTGTTACGTAACGGAGCCATCAGTAGCATAACCCCACCCCTGTTGCTTCAGCGGTATAAATACATTCAGCACATTTGCTTTGGTGGTTTACACAGTCGCTCTGGAGTCTCGGATAGCATCTCTCACAATAGTTTGCTGCTAGCTAACCAGTCATGTCTCCTCCACGTCGCTTGTGGTCTTTCCTGGATGCCAAAGCGTGCAGGGTAAGGGCTCTGTTAGCTTATTTAAGTTTCCTACTGACGACGAAGTAAGGAAACGGTGGATCAATTTTGTCAAGAGGAGCTACTGTGGAGAGTTCAAAATCACCACCAACACCCTCTCTGCAGTGCCCACTTTACCCCCGATAGTTACAAAAACTATCACCAGTTAAAGTCTGGATTTCTGAACAGTCCATTAATGCTGGTCAGTGGGGCCGAACGACCCTCTCCATCCCGCCGACAGCAGGTGCCACTATCACGGCCACCGGCATTGCGTTGTGGTGTAGGTGTAAGTGTGTACTTATGTTATAAATATTGTGAATTCTGGCAATTAAATGCTTTTTGCTGTGATTTTACATCGTAATCATGACATGATTTGGCCTCATTCCCTGAGCGGAGTCCATATGACAGCACAATGATTAACCACAGGTATTTTTTTTATGTGCCACCAAAATAGCTATGACAAGGATATACATGTGGACTGGGGTTTTACGTTTGTGTGTATTGTCAAACATGGACTGTTGGACACCTAAAATGAGCGCCATAAGCAGGTTTTTTTTCCCCACTGACATTAGTTGCTTATAGAGAGACGGGAACAGCGAGTTCAGACGGAGGCAATATGTGAGTTATCATTTTCTGTGCGCATGCAGCATACATGTTTCAGTTTTTTCAAAGCTAAAGCTACTACACAGTTGGTATTATCTCTCACAACTGATAAAAATTGGGCAGACGGAGTAATTGGGGAGCTTCTGGTAATAAAGTAACTATCAGAAAAGTAACTGTATGAAGGAAGTATGATAAGTAAGAGTAATCATTGCTGTAAAATGTCAGCCTTTCAAAATTATTTTTATTTATGTTTTTTTGGATTACTGTCACTGTTGCATGAGACAGTTTCTGGCTCTGGTAGCTCAAACAGGTAGGGCTGGGTCCGTCTGATGAAGCCGCTACCGCTAGCTCCTATTGTTACTATAGGTTACATCCATGTACAGTAGATGGAGGCATCTCCCCTCCCGCATGTGGGCGTGGTTCCAGCGCCTCTAACTTGACATGCCCCCAGGGTTTCACAGCAGAGAGAAGTGCTTGTTTCTGCATGATTTTGAGACCTAATTTTATATACTTCGCCATTTTTTAATCTTTTTTTTTTTTACACAAATTATATGCTTTACACGGACTTTGAGAATTGTGGCACTGTATTCAAATGAGTGAAATGCTCCAAAATGTACATCCCTACTTTTTAAGAGTTTCTCTGTATATGGCAGCTGTCCCATCACCCCTCCTTCGTTCTCTACAGGAGAAAGAGAAAGTATAGCCGCTAAGACAGGCTTCAATGAGTGTGACTTGTACCTCTGATCCCAGCCAGGTCTAGACAGTCTAGATTATGATTAATGATGAGATCATTCACAACAAAAGACTTAATTGTGATTGATTTTACATTAAAAACAGCCATTTTGATTTCTGTAGATTTTTTTATGGAAAATTGAGGTTTGATCCTTTAGATGATCTGTTGAAACATTATTGTGAGTTGAGATAATGGTTGGAATATTGTTGACAGGGAAAGATAGTAGTCATTTATGATAAACACCGTGCTATGTTTTCTGCCAGCATCTGTGAACCTCGGTGGTTTGGGTGCAGTCCATCACGCTTGGAAAATGCAGGGCGGCCCCAGAAAAGATCAAAGTTATCTATGAATGTGACCTTTAAGTTTTCACACATACATTTCAGCCATGAGTTCAGGGAGAAAAGATGACTGAATTTCTCTATACTCCTTTTGTGAGTTGGTAGAGGCCCTGAGATTGCAATGTTTTTGCCAGTAGCTTTCAGAGATGTGTGCTTCTATTTCATGTTTCCCTGCCTGTTTGATGGTTATTCTGGCAAACTGTGCCTGATACTGTTCTTATTTCATCAGTGCCATAAAACTCCCCCATCTCATATCGGCCCGTTCTCTATTTCCGGTTAAATCCATTAAACTGTTTTAGGGTGCGGTTATTTATCAAACTTCCTGCCTCATGCTACACACTAAAAGCTATCTTGTGGTTTGGTTAAGATCAAGTCTTCCTCTCTTTAGTTCCCAGAGGAGTTTTAAGCTATCAGCTTTTACTGGACCACACAGAGGGAGTGGGATGAATGAGTAGGGGTGTGATCAGACAGCCTGCACATTAAATGATCTGAGACACGAGTTTTGGTTCAGGGGAAGAAGACGGGGTCATAACACTAATTTAAGAAAAACGTCAAACTGAAAAAACCTCAGATCTAGGCAAGTGTGTTTGTCTATGTTCAAGTCAATATCAAAAACACTTATTCTTATCCACATTCATTTCAGGAGTCCAGATAAATACTGTGTCTTTCTTTAAGGAATTAAAGGCAAAATCAATTGTAATGATAAGAAAATCTCTGCTGGTATGGGTTGTAACTGAACTGTGTTACAATAGGTAGATAGATAGATAGCTAACAGGTTTTCCATAGCTGGCCATGCCCCCCCCCCCCATCAATTAATTAACTAATTTATCATTAATAATTTTACTTCATTTATGTATCCTATTTTTTTCTCTTTCTGTCTTTCTCACTATTATCATTATCGTTATTATTTTTTTTAATTATTTTGATTCATTATTATTTCTACTCATCTATTTATTTATTTTAGTCCTCTTAATCTGTCTTATTTTTTGTTCAGATTTATTGTTTCAGAATTTTATTCTGTTAATTGATTTTCTTGTCATTATCCTACTTTAGCAGATTTTATTAACCATTTGGTGGTTGGCTATTCCATTTTACCATATAGTTTTTTTTTATTTTATTTTATTTATTGACTGATTTATTTTTCCCTATAGTATTTTTATCTAGTTTCCTATCAATTTTTTTTTATTGTAATTTTAAACTTAGCTCCCAGATAGTGATAGTGTCTGCTCAGTCCTCTAATTCTGTTTTCTGTTAGAATCTCCTCTTATGTCTTTGTGTGTGTGTGTGTGTGTGTGTGGGTGTGTGGGTGTGTGTGTGTGTGTGTGTGTGTGTGTGTGTGTGAGAGAGTGAGTGTGTGTGCTGTATGTGGATCGCGAGGGTGGGTAGGGTCTTGTATTTTCATTGTATTCAATTTTCTACTTTTTATTTGCTAATTTTTTTTTTTTTTTTAGATTTTTTTCTTATGTGAAGCATGTTGTGCTAGAAGATTTTGTATGAAAAGTGCTACACAAATAAAGTTTGATGGATTGATTGATTCAATGATATTAATTACTTTTCATGAAGAGGTATTAAGAGTCCAATGCCAGGAATGTAATATATTTTGAAAATTAAAATAGAAAGTTAAAAAAAATTTATATATATCCGCCAGTATAAAAAACAGGGAAGGTTTCACTCGGTGAGGGTTTTGAAGTCAGGTTTAATATCATTTAAAGACAGCCTTCATGTTAAATTTGTCTTGTCTTATTGGCAGATTATTTTACTTATTACAAGCAACTCAGGTCTTATTTTTAGTATTTATATATTAATCCAGACATGTCAGGAAATTGTGCCTTAGAATAAGTCTAGTGAGATTTTCTTGACTTGAAATTGGACAAATGCTCTCAAATGGATCTGAGTTTTCACGATGCAGTGATAAAATATGTGATTTAAACAGTTTTTAATGATGTAGAAGTTCACAAAAGCAGGGCTCTCCACACAAGCAGATGATTTGGCCAGTAGAAAATGTTGACTTACTTTCCTGTTAATCATCTTGTTGTCACCAACCTGTCATATTTTTGACTTTCAGAGGCCTCCTGTGGGCGCAGTCTGGACAGTCTTATCGAATCACTCGGAGCCAAAGACAGTTCGGCTGCAGACGCTTCTCTAGTCAACAAACAAACCTCAGCAGAAGCAGCAGAGGCTTTTGGAAAGGTCTATGAAAAGCCCACAGAAGCTGCAGATGAAGCTGCAGCAGAGGAAGGGGAGGAGATGAAGGAGCTCAGTCCAGAGGAGTGTGAAGGAGAAGAGGAGGATGATGCGAAAGAGGAGGATGTAGAGGACAAGGAGGAAGGGTTGGAGGACTCTGAGGTTATGCCTACGTTAGAGAGCTCACACGAGACAAACATTGAGGAGGTTGGAGCGAAGCAGGTGGTGTCAGGCCTCAGGAGACGTATCAGGCCTGAATGAACTCACTGCAGGTCTCCTGCACTCCTGTACAGACATGTTACAGATGATTTGATGATTATTTATTATCTGGACGCTTTCATTCCAAAAGGCTGTTTGCATACTCATGAGAACTCATATTGCATTTAGATGACACCATAACATCAACAGAAACGCTCAAACTCTAACACTAAAGGCTCTGTTTTCCTGTTAGGACAAAGTTTGGTTCTTATGCAGCACGTTCACGACTGTCTGCTATTGTAAAGGGTCGTGATCCTTTTGCCAGCCAAGTCTTGAACTTGTTCAGTGAAAAAATATCCAGAGGACGAAGTCAAGACGGTTTAGAAACTCCCAAAACCATCTGGCCTCTCAGTATGGTTTTTGATTGTAAGCTTAGTAGTGTCTGTACACCTGAAATTAGGGCTGTAACCAGCATTGACCAGCATTTTAATGATTTATCAAAACAAGAAGCCATTTTGTCACTATGCCACTATTTATGTTTTTAATCACAGACATAAACAAGTGAGGGCAGCACGGTGGTGCAGCAGGTAGTGCACATGCCTCACAGCAAGAACGTTGCTGGTTCGATCCCTAAGTCGGACCAGGCCTTTCTGTGTGGAGTCTGCATGCATGCGTGGGTTCTCTCCCTGCACTCTGTCTTCCTCCCACAGACCAAAAACAAGCTTATTAGGTTGATTGTTGACTCTAACTCCAAATTGCCCTTAACCTCCATTCATACCTTGGCAACCAGCTCAAGTGGCACGATACAAGTGATGGGATAAACAAGTTAAAAGAGCTCAACTTTATACAAATGAGAAGTGGCGCGACTGGGGCAATTGCAAAGCCAATTGAAGGCCGATCTGGATCTGCAGCAACACAAAGAAGGCATCCCAAGTGTGATCCAAGGTGAAAGAGGGAACTGAAGTCCCACATGCATTATATTTGTATATACACATTTTTCGCCCCTAATAAACTCCCGCTCTGTGTGAACATTCCACAAAGTGGGGGGTAAAGTAATAATAATCAAAAATAATCAAATAGGTTACTTTTAAAAGGTCACATGGCTCTGCTTATGCACATCTGTTTTTTTTGTGTAATATTTGTGCAGTCAAAGTCATGAATTACAGGACATACACACACACACACACACATATATATATATATACATATGTGTGTGTATGTATGTATATATATATGTGTGTGTGTATGTATATATGTTTATATATGTGTGTATGTGTATATATGTGTATA
>JBAMNC010002100.1:0-90747 GCA_037902135.1 Cetoscarus ocellatus | reverse complement strand
CGACTTCTGGGCTACAATCTTAAAAAACATTTATTTTATGACCAAAAACGCAAACCTTCAACTCATACAGTATAAAGTCCTTCACAGAACTCACTACACTGCACAAAAAATGGTCTAAAATGGGTTTCAGGTCAGAAATATGTCCATATTGCACACAGAACTGTCCTGACACCTATATTCACGCCACCTGGCAATGCACACTCGTTAGACAGTTATGGAAAAAAGTCACAGAGTCCCTGTCCCTCTTTCTGGAAAGCCACATCCCATTATCTCCCTCACTCTGCTTACTTGGTGATGTATCTTCACTTAACTTTAATACAAGTAAAAACAGACTCCTTCTTGTGGCCTTAGCCATCGCCAAGAAAACGATCCTCTTAAACTGGAAATCAAGGAACCCCCTCTATTTAACCCAATGGAAAAATCTCCTCTCTGACTACATCTCCCTGGAAAACCTAGCCTCTCCTCTCAACAACACTGCAGAGCATCAAGCTCACTGGTCACTTTTTATTGATTTTTTACACACCTAAAAACAGCAAGTACTTAAATCTCATCTCGCCTTATCTACTTATTTATTTCTTCTTTTCTGCCAGCCATTACCCTTCACACACACACACACACACACACAATACACAAGCTCTCTCCTCTGCTCTTTAAAATAGTACAGTTCCCTGGGACCCCAAGACGATGAGTATACTCTGGTGATGGTAGTCGGGGGCATCTTTTCATCTAGGTACCCAGACTTGACCCACTGCCCTGTGGGGCCCACTGGCCTGGCGGCTTCCTCGTCAGGTGCTGGAGTTTTCTGTGGCTTGCCTCCTGCGCCCCGTAGCTGCTGGATCTATGCGTGGTCGGCGGGGTCTGGGGGTGTAGCTGGCTGCCTCCCATGGTGGCATCTTGGCCGGCCCCGGGGCTTTGGGGTGCCTGGGGGTCTGCTGCTGGGGCTAGGCTTGCCTCCAGGTGGGGGCTCTGGCTGGTGTGGGTACCCTGTCCTGGGTGGGGCGGTTTCTGGAACAGCTATGGGGCTGGGTTTCCTCGTGGTGGGTGTCGCCTTATATCAGTCCTGCCTCCCCCGGTGGGTCGGGGCCAGGGGTGGGCGTGGGGACTCGCTGGCCCGGGGCCCTGGGGGGTCCTGCGGTCTTCCCGTGGGGAGCGGCATCCCGGGGGTGGTCCGCCTGGGTTGGGTCTTCGGTGAGTGTTGGGGTCGGTGGCTCTGGTGTTGCGGTCCGCTGGGAGGTGTGTTCCTGGTGGGCGCGCCTGGCCGCTGGGGCCCGTCTGGGTCATCGCCTGCAGGTCCTGGGGCTTGCTGTTCGGGGGGCCATTTGGCACCGCTTCCACGCCCCCACATTGCCCTGGCCAGTTCGGGGCCGGCCCTCACTAGCCTCGCCTCTTAATTTGCACCTCACTACTCACACACTGCACTCTTGTATATATTTTCACCTGGGCACACACACAACATTTAGGGTTCTTGGAGTCGGGGGTGGTAGGGGATCGAATACCTCGCCCCCCCTGCCCCTCTCGTCCTCCAATTTTAACTGCACTACATACACAAACTTGGGGGGGTGGGGGTGCTGGGGGAGGGGAGCGCAATCTGGTTTAGGTTGTGACCCCTCTCTGCCCGCCTCTCACCTGCCTCACCTGCCCTCTGTTTTTATTGCACCACGACATCCACTTGTCTGGGGCAGGCAGAGAGAGGGAGGGTCGGAGGGCTCCCACTCGACCTGTTTTTCCCCAGTTTTAATGCACCACATCACACTTAGAACTGCACTTAGGCACGGTGAAGGGATAATGTATCTTTGTTGGGGATCAAAGATACAGAATAACAGGGGCGGACAAGGGGTGGATCACTAGTTTAAGCTTGGTGCGGCTGGTGGGGTCCAGCCCCTTATGGCTGGGACTCTGTGCTGGGGAGCACCTCTCTATCAAGTGGGACAGTGTCGGTGGCTTTCGGGCGCAGCTGGGCTCTGGTACCTGCGGGTGGGGGCCTGGGGCGGCTCCTGGGGGTCGGGTGCGCCCTGCTGGGTTTCATGTCTCTCGGTGGCCTGTGGTGCGGGATCCATGGGCCTGTTGCTCGCTGGGGACCTCTGGGGTGTGGGTGGCTGCCTGTGGGTTGCTGCTCTGTGCGCCCATTCCGCCCCACCCAAAACCTTGCTGTGACTGGGACCCAGACCAACATAAGACCGACCGGGGGCCCCTTCTCCGGGGGGGGTTGCCTGGTCCCGGGGAATCTGGCTCCTTGGGGGGCTGGGGACCTCTGGCCTGCCATGGGGGGGTGGGGGTGGCTGGACGTAGAGGGTGGGGGTGGCTTGGGGCCGGGTGGACGGGTGGTTGGCGGGGGCGGGTGCCGTATGCGGAGGGGCGCTGCCTCGGACCCCCTGGTGGTGTCCTTGGTGCCTTTGCGGGGATGGGTTGGTGCCCCTTTGGGTTCTGGGGCTGTTCCTGGGTCCAGTAGCTTTGGGTGCCCGTGTGGCAGGTTTCAGGTGCCCGGGTAGCTTGGGTGGTGCCCTCGGCCGTGGTCTCCCTGGGTATGGGCAACTATTTGGGTATTCGGTGATCACCTCACATGCATGCCTGTACAGATACTCAAGCTCCTGTCGAGACTTACCGTAAAGAAGTGATTTGTTCCATCAGAACATGCTGAGTCGCGCATTCTCACACATTTTCTCACGTCCTGTGATGCATGCTCCCTCCCTGTCCCATCCCTATGGGCCCACCCCCTACTATCAAGACCCCACATCTCTGGTGTCCCTGGTGTCTTACAGCCTTTACTTCCCGCATGAACTTAGACCAGTACAGCACTTGGACTGCTATTTCAAATTAACAGCATTACCTGTCTGTCTTCCTCCCCGTTTGTTTTGTCTCGTCCTATCTGTCACTATTTCCCCTTCTTTCACACTGTGGTGTAACACAGCCCCCCCCTTCAGCTCACTTCCGGGGTTTAATAAAGTTTGATTTGATGGAGTAGCCTACAGGGAGTGCTGGTGATGGTCACTGGTAGCAGTGAGTCATACTTACTTATCTCTCACTACAAAGAAAAAAATGCATTAGTCTTTTCAACGCTGTCATCTGCCACAGTGCTCAGCCAGAAAGACAATGCAGACAAGGGGAAAAAAAAAAAAAAGTCTTTTCACTGGCTGCCTGTTAGTTATCGCATTGATTTTAAAATTATTTTACTAGTTTATAAAGCTTCACATGGCCTGGCACCAGATTACCTATCAGAGATGGTTTTAGCTAAACCAGGACGGGCCCTCAGATCCTCTGCTTCCTCTGTCTTGGTTGTTCCACAGAGCAGAACAAAAACAGTTGGTGATGCCTCTTTTAGCTGTTACACTCCAAAACCGTGGAACAAACTTCCAGTAGGTCTGAGACAAGCTGCAAATGTAGAAATTTTTAAACGTAATCTAAAAACTCATTTATCCAGCCTGGCTTTTATGTAGAACTTTATTATTTTAATGACTATTATAATTATTTAATTCTGAGTAGCAATTCTTATCTTACCTTTTTATTAAATTTTAGTTAAATATTTTACTGTCTGATGTTTTATTCCATTTTTAATATTTGCTTATATATCTTGATATAGTTTTTATCTTTTTACATTTAATCATTTTAGGTTCAATTTTAATCATAAACATGTTTTTATTTATTTGTTTTAAATTTATTTTTAGCGTTTTATTTATCTGTCTGATGTTTCTTGGTGTTATTGCTTTGCTTTTTCTCATATATGTTCTTCTAAATGCTATCATTTATTTTACTTTAGCTTCTGTGGTGTGCATTAGTCTCCAAATCCTCTTGACATCCTATCATTTATTCATTAAAACTACAGTGGAATACTACTTAATAGATGGACCTCTGCTGAGTGTTTATTTGCTGAGTGGTTGATAGCACTTTCAGCTGCAAGTCAATTTGTATGAAATGTGCTATATAAATAAACTTTGATAGATTGATTGATTGGTTGATTGATTGATTGATTGAAAAACAAACATCAGCTTCTTGTCTAATCCAAATAATGGTGGTAATACTTCATTAAGGCAACTCTTCAGAAAATATTTCAGAATTTTATCTGATTCATTGGGGTTGACTGAAGCATCAGGTGCAGTTAGACCTTTTTTTTTAATTAAAGTTCTTTTGAATAATTTTTTACTTTATTTTAGGTAACTCTAGTTATTCATTTATCCATTTTACATTTTATTTTGTTTGACTGAATCATACATTTAAGCTTTGTTTGTTTTATTCTTCTTTATATATACAGGTTCCATTTTCCTCTAGATTTTCTTACTTCAAGTCCCTATTTATGTATTTATTACTTCTAGTATGATTACTATTTTTATTCTGTTTCTAAGTATACTTTATTTTTTACTTTTATTTCCAGTGTTTTCTAATCATTAACTCGTTTCCTCAGTCCCTCACACACACACACACCCACCCACCCACACACCCCCCACACACACACACAAAGTTCTGTTAAATCAAAGTTTTTTTTCCTCTCTCTCTCTGTTTTTGTTAAATTTTCATTTGTCTGTTCCTTTCATTGTTATTAAATCTTGTGTTGTACATACTTTCTGTTAATTGATCTCTCTTTATGTAAAGCACTTTGTGCTGAATATGTTGTATTAAAAGTGCTTTTACATATAAAGTTTGATTGATTGATTGACTGATCAATTGATTTGATTGATTAAAGTGTTTAAGTAAAATCAGCAGCTGTAGTGTTTGGCTGCAGGGCTCATCTGCAGATTCTGAATAAGAAAAACAAACAGGCAGCAAAGCACATGGCATACAATTAAACAGAACCTACTTAAATTAAAAAAAAATCTAAGTTATCTTTCAAAAAACAAAAATAAACATCCATGGGTACCTCAGAGCCCTGGCATGTTTCAGAACCTAATGTTCTCTTCCTTTTCATCATTATATCATCATTACCAAGTCCTCAGTGTTGGACTGTGCATTACCATTTGAGGACCAGAGCACCATTAGCAATGGCAGCAAATCCAGGAGACTAAGAAGAGGGAGCCATGTGGTGGACAGGACTCCCCCCCCCCCCCCCCCTTCTGATCCAGCACGTTTGGAAAGGGCCCTCAGTGTTTTCTTTCGAGGGCCAGGCCATTTCTCTGTGTGGCCTTGCATGTGCCCAATATATTCAGAAGTAAAAAGTCATTCTACAAATGTTGTATGTATGTTCCAATACCATGTCCCAGCCCATAGAGATTTTAGGTTTAAAAACTAGAAAAATTGCATTTCCTTGCAGCAAATGCGTTGAAATGCTGAGTCTGAATGCTGGAACTGTGAAATGAAATGGCTAAAAACAATGCAAACAAAGCTGAAAATGTGACGTAAAATAGTTGGAAGCAGTAAAGCACAGCTGCAAATGTGGGAAATGTGTAATAAAAATGGTTACAGTTGTGAAAGAAAGCTGAAAATGAATAAATGGGAAATAAAATTGCAGAAAGCTGCAGAAATTTTTGGCCTCCATGGAGCAGTTGTAATCTATGATTATAAGAGTAAAATCTGTGAGGGGTAAAATGACAAAGATTGTAATCAGTAGCAGAAGTGTGAAATATGTTATCAAATGTGCATTCTAAAGAAAGGAAAAGAATAAAGTTGTATGGAAGTGAAAGGTTGAATGACTGACAACCTGTGACATCCAGACTGAGAGGACAGCAGCCAGATGCATACAGCAAGGAGCTGTAGTAATCAGCAGTCTGTATTGGACACACAGTTGAAAAGTACAACTGCCTTCACCAGAATTTGAACCCGGGTCCCCAGAGGAAGAGTCAGCAACTCTGCAGCTAAATATATATATATATGTTAAATGTTGTGGAAATTGTGATTTTGTTGGATTTCAATAGGAAGTGAAATAAACATTTCAGCTCCAAAAAAAAAAGAATGTTCTGGCTATTATTTGTGCATTCAGTCTTTAAAGGGTTAAATTATTAAGTGCAACTGAATATGCATAATTAACCTAGATTACATTTTCCTTTAGTAACTGAAAAATGTTTTGTCATCAATCTGTAGGCTACAAGTCTACAACACTATGAACTATCCAGTATAAAAGCATCTGACTTGAACATTAATGTAAACAGTGGTGATTTTCATTGGAGGACAATAAGGAGTGGACATTAACGGTCAGAATGTAATTAGAAACTTTATCTGCTCAAGTTAACATCTAAGTCAAAGTTTTCACTACTTCATTTTTAAATCAACAAATCTATACTCAAACATCAAACTCAAAGTAATAATAGCCTACATACATGAATTTGTAAATCTGGACAGGAATATATGAGTAGAGAAATGTACAACAGTGTAATATTTGTGTGTAGTCTGGTTTATTCTAGTGGATATAATCTGACATACTCTGATGATGTTTGTCCTCTTTGGGCCTCCATATACTGATGACATTTTTACCGCAATTTGACTAGATTAATACACCGTCCACTGAAAACAGCTCTGAGACCCACAATGGGCCTCCACCTACAGGTTGGGAACCACTCCACTAGTAGACTGTATTTGAAGCTTGATCCTTCAAAGATTGTTCTGATATCATGGAGAATAAGTGATGGAGGATCCCTCAGGATGAATTTTTTATTTAGAAAACAGTGAGTTAGTGAAAACAAGAGCTGGACTGCTGAAGAATGTAGAGTTTTGATTAATGAAAGGCTCACTCGTCAGTTTTTGAAGTCTTTGTGTTCACTTAAAGCGGGCACATGAGCTGTCAAGACACCGTGTGAATGGTAAAATCACAAAGCTGAAATTTGTTTCAACCTCGACATTGACATCGTTTTGTCTCAGTGAGCTTCAGAGCCACGGGTATCCCGCAAAGTCCCCCATCTGCTCCAATTGAAATTTTCTTCCCCAGAGAGCTGATCGCTTTACTTTGAAGCCCATTTTTAAACTGCTCGGGCGTCAGAGCTGTCAGAGTCGAGCGCACTGCCGCGTAGTATTTTCTTGTGAAATGAATGTGAAAGCCGACATTTCCCACTAACCTTGCGCATTGTTTTCCATTTCTCTGTCATGACGCTGTAGACTGAGGACTAGGAAGAAGAGCTTCTCTGCCTGCTGACTTTGCAAAGCACTAACATGAAGAGGCGGAGGCAGTGTGACATTGCCTTCATTCTTTTATTGCAGTTTATCCGCCAGAAATTTTGGAATTTTTAGGCGAAGCTCACGCTCTAACAGGCCACGTGACACGCTCTAAGAACAGAGAAATCCTCAAAACTTAGTGTTGCTTAAACAGTGATATCTCAAAAACTGTACAAGACAGCAAAAAGCTGAACACATGTAAAAATAGTTGAGAGATCAGTGAATCTGTCAAAGCAAGAATGAAGTCTGTAGGTGGAAGTATGCCGAAGCTGTACAGCCTGAAAGTTGAAGCACTTTTCAGCAGACCTGCAAAAATCTCCCATAGACTTCAAATGCAAAAAATCTGCAGAAAATCATTTTTAATGTAAAAACTGTAACAGTTAAATGTGAAAAATACAAGCACACCTCTCCTGAACATGCTGCACTGCTCAATTTTTTTCTGTGAAAATCTGTGCAAATTTGAAAGCTGTGAAAAGGTCCAAATAGTTGAGGGAAGAAGAAGAAGAAGAAGAAAAAGAAGAAGAAGAATAAAGCTGGATCACAATATGTTGAAATGCTGACTCAGCATTTCAACATAATAACAGTTGAGTGTCTCATTTTGAGGGATGAACTCACTTGACCCCGCTGTTCTCACTGTTTTTTGTTTAAATTTAACTATCACCACACATTTATAAGTTTCAACTGAGATGCAAATGACTGTGAACAGGTGTATCTCAATGTGGCTACACTGGTTCGAATTCAAATGTTTGTTTACTTTGCCAACACATGCAACACTGACAAATTCCACAAACCACTTCTGCAGCATGAGGCATGACTGCAATATCATGCCGGTCGTTTGTCATCGATGTTTGCTGCTTTCACTGTCAGACTGAAAACTGCAGAAGTAAGTAGAGATTTGTGATGCCTTAGCTTAGGGATGGGCAACTGCCAGCACCCCTACCATTCCCTAATGCAATTAGTTAATTCAATACATATTCAAAAATATATATGTACTCTAATAGAAGTGGCAAAATTTACCATGAACACAACAGAAATAGCAACATTTTCATGAAAATAGCCCTTTTATTGTTATTAACTATTCTATTGAATACACTTTAATGCATTACAAACAGCATTTGCTAATAAAAAGAGAAATATAAGTAAAATATTCTTGCTGTAATAGAAATGCTATCATATTTGCTGCTATATCATATAAATACTATTCTCTACAACTCTATAAATGTAACTTGCATTCAAAACTCTTGCACTGAATTCTGTTTTATCTCTGCAAAAGCATTATCAATAATTGTATTGAGTGAAATAACATTGTTGTTGATATACAAAACTTCTTAGTCATTTATTTGCTCATATTTTAAAATCATTAAGTTGAATTTGTTAAGTTGTCACAACAATTTGGTCCCATGGCAATTAGGAAAAAAATAACGTGGCCCTCTTACTGACCAAAGATGCCCATTCCTGCCTTGGCTCTTCTGTTTAACGTGATCATGGCAAGAAATAAAAGTAGTGCTTCTAAAAATAGGATATAAGGGAAAAAACACATGCAGGCAACCAGTCAGCTCACCGTTGATGTTCAGAGGTGGACAGTCCATTCCTCTCTTCTTCATCAGGTATCGAATGGTCTGAAGCTGAGACATGATCTCGTTCTTCTGCTCTTGAGCCACAGACTTGACACTACACAACAAAGAAGATGATTGTTGATAGGAAAAAAAGAAAAACTTGTATAATGAATAGGGATGGGAATCAAAAATCAATTCCATTTGAGAATCAATAACTGCTCCTGTAAAGAAACAATATCACTGCTTATCAATTCCCTCCACTGACAGGGGCAGAAACGGTCAGAACTGTGGCTTAACTTTTGACAAAAAGCGATTACTGCACAACCTTTAAACACCAAGCAACATCAGTAACTTACAGAAGAATTCATCGAAGAGTCATGTGTTTGACATTGTTGCCACCAAAAACCCCCAGGCCAACATGGGAACCGATAAGCAGTATTTAATGGCATTGGTATCAATAAAATCTCATTAATTTCCATCCCTAATTATGAAGTAATAACCTTGCTCTTTGAATGTTGTTTAGCTGAGGCATCTTATTGGATTCAGACTGATGAGATCACTGGGTTTGGTGTAAAATGACTACAACTCAGAAACTCAACTACCACTTTTTACTGTCTTTCATGGGAGTTTCTCCTCTGGAATAGACCTGAAATCTACCGAAACTGTGATATCTGACGCACGGCTATTCAGGTGAACGTCATTTAGGACTTTACCAAGTACTGCCTCAGTGCAGTGTTGCAGTCAACATCCAGACTAATGTGCTAAAAAAACTGTTCAGGCCCAGGGGAGTGTAAAGTTGTTGATTCATAATCTTTTCTATGATTAAAGTGGCAGGTTTGATATGGGTCTATAGTTGTTTATCTAAATAACACAATACTGTTATTATAATGAAGGACTCAGTGTCACAGCAAGAAGGTTGCTGGTTTGATCCCCGTGTTGGTCAGGGCCTTTCTGTGTGAAGTTTGCATGTTCTCCCAGTGCATGGATCTCTCCAGCTTCTTCCCACAGACCAAAAACGTGATGATTAGGTGAACTAGAAAAATTGCATTTCCTTGCAGCAAATGCGTTGAAATGCTGAGTCTGAATGCTGGAACTGTGAAATGAAATGGCTAAAAGCAATGCAAACAAAGCTGAAAATGTGAAAATGTGACATAAAAAGTTGGAAGCAGTAAAGCACAGCTGCAAATGTGGGAAATGTGTAATAAAAATGGTTACAGTTGTGAAAGAAAGCTGAAAATGAATAAATGGGAAATAAAATTGCAGAAAGCTGCAGAAATTTTTGGCCTCCATGGAGCAGTTGTAATCTATGATTATAAGAGTAAAATCTGTGAGGGGTAAAATGACAAAGATTGTAATCAGTAGCAGAAGTGTGAAATATGTTATCAAATGTGCATTCTAAAGAAAGGAAAAGAATAAAGTTGTATGGAAGTGAAAGGTTGAATGACTGACAACCTGTGACATCCAGACTGAGAGGACAGCAGCCAGATGCATACATCAAGGAGCTGTAGTAATCAGCAGTCTGTATTGGACACACAGTTGAAAAGTACAACTGCCTTCACCAGAATTTGAACCCGGGTCCCCAGAGGAAGAGTCAGCAACTCTGCAGCTAAATATATATATATATGTTAAATGTTGTGGAAATTGTGATTTTGTTGGATTTCAATAGGAAGTGAAATAAACATTTCAGCTCCAAAAAAAAAAGAATGTTCTGGCTATTATTTGTGCATTCAGTCTTTAAAGGGTTAAATTATTAAGTGCAACTGAATATGCATAATTAACCTAGATTACATTTTCCTTTAGTAACTGAAAAATGTTTTGTCATCAATCTGTAGGCTACAAGTCTACAACACTATGAACTATCCAGTATAAAAGCATCTGACTTGAACATTAATGTAAACAGTGGTGATTTTCATTGGAGGACAATAAGGAGTGGACATTAACGGTCAGAATGTAATTAGAAACTTTATCTGCTCAAGTTAACATCTAAGTCAAAGTTTTCACTACTTCATTTTTAAATCAACAAATCTATACTCAAACATCAAACTCAAAGTAATAATAGCCTACATACATGAATTTGTAAATCTGGACAGGAATATATGAGTAGAGAAATGTACAACAGTGTAATATTTGTGTGTAGTCTGGTTTATTCTAGTGGGTATAATCTGACATACTCTGATGATGTTTGTCCTCTTTGGGCCTCCATATACTGAAAAACATTTTTACCACAATTTGACCAGATTAATACACTGTCCACTGAAAACAGCTCTGAGACCAGTTATGGGCCTCCACCTACAGGTTGGGAACCACTCCACTAGTAGACTGTATTTGAGGCTTGATCCTTCAAAGATTGTTCTGATATCATGGAGAATAAGTGATGGAGGATCCCTCAGGATGAATTTTTTTATTTAGAAAACAGTGAGTGAGTGAAAACAAGAGCTGGACTGCTGAAGAATGTAGAGTTTTGATGAATGAAAGGCTCACTCGTCAGTTTTTGAAGTCTTTGTGTTCACTTAAAGCGGGCACATGAGCTGTCAAGACACCGTGTGAATGGTAAAATCACAAAGAGTGACTGATGATCCCTCACTGTCCCTGCGATGCACGTCTATCTTTGTCTTTACGCCCACCGGCAGACGGAGGAGCGCACACACACACGCTGAGAGAAATTGAAAGTCACACAAGCATGCTGCTATACGTATCCTTGCGCATTTTGTCGTGGTTATATGGTATTTCGGGGCGCTTTCTAGTGGGTATATGGCGTATACCTGCGTGTGCAGCCACTGTCTGGAGGACTGTAGAGCAGACTCCGCGCAGAATGTCTGCGGGCGTCAGAGCTGTCAGAGTCGAGCGCACTGCCGCGTAGTATTTTCTTGTGAAATGAATGTGAAAGCCGACATTTCCCACTAACCTTGCGCATTGTTTTCCATTTCTCTGTCATGACGCTGTAGACTGAGGTCGAGGAAGAGGAGCTGCTCTGCCTGCTGACTTTGCAAAGCACTAACATGAAGAGGCGGAGGCAGTGTGACATTTAATGTGGGTCGATGATAAAGCTGGGGACTTCCGGGTATACGACCTAATGCTGTGCCAAAACCGTGATAGCTATCAAAAAAAGGACTGCACCGTGAGCTTCACAAGAATCAGCTGAAACGATTGATGTAAGCTTTGTGTCTGTACTGTCGAAAATGTTGACACAAGAGGAGTTTTAAAACGGGCTTGAAAGTGAAGCTGTCGGCCTACGTCAGCCTACACTTCCCACAATCCTTTGCGCATGTCTGTGTTATTAGGCTGTACAGTGAAGACAACGGCCAGCTGACTTTGCAAAGGAGTAACATGAAGAGATCTAGTGTCAGATTTAATGTTGATGTGAAAATACATGGCGAGCAGTGTTTTGTGTGACAGCAGTGCTTGGAGCGGACTCGGCGCTGTCGTATAGTGTCGGCGTACATCCGCCTACGTTTCCCAGAATCCTTTCCGCATGTCTGTGTCATGACGCTGTACACTGAAAAGATGAGCAGACGAAGGTGGTGATACGCCAATGAAATGTATGGGTCTCACGAGCAATGCGTGACAGCTGGCAGGCGTGAATTTTTGAGGACTAAAATGGCAAAGACTGTAATGAGTAGCATGCGTGTTTACGTATGTTCTGAAATATGCATGATAGTAAAAAAAGAGTCTCTACCAGGAATCGAACCCCAGTCTCCGGATTCACCATGACACACCCGCACATACAGCAACAGACTATGTAATGATGCTGTAAGCTTGTACAGAGCGGTGAAGTTAAGCTGGGTACTTCCGGGTATACGGGCTAATGCTGTGCCAAAACCGTGATAGCTATCAAAAAAGGGACTGCACCGTGAGCATCCCAAGAATCTCCTGAAAAGACTGATGTAAGTTTCATGTCTGTACTGTAGAAAATGTTGACACGAGAGCAGTTTAAAAATGGGCTTCAAAGTAAAGCGATCAGCTCTCTGGGGAAGAAAATTTCAATTGGAGCAGATGGGGGACTTTGCGGGATACCCGTGGCTCTGAAGCTCACTGAGACAAAACGATGTCAATGTCGAGGTTGAAACAAATTTCAGCTGAAAGAGGAGAAGTGTACCTTTATTTTGATGTACAAATCATATCTGTGAATTAAAGCTTGAGGCTTTTATTGCAGTTTATCCGCTAGAAATTTTGGAATTTTTAGGCGAAGCTCACGCTCTAACAGGTCACGTGACACGCTCTAAGAACAGAGAAATCCTCAAAACTTAGTGTTGCTTAAACAGTGATATCTCAAAAACTGTACAAGACAGCAAAAAGCCGAACACATGTAAAAATAGTTGAGAGATCAGTGAATCCGTCAAAGCAAGAATGAAGTCTGTAGGTGGAAGTATAACGAAGCTGTACAGCCTGAAAGTTGAAGCACTTTTCAGCAGACCTTCAAAAATCTCCCATAGACTTCAATGCAAAAAATCTGCAGAAAATCATTTTTACTGTAAAAACTGTAACAGTTAAACATGTGAAAAATACAAGCGCAAATCTCCTGAACATGCTGCACTGCTCAATTTTTTTCTGTGAAAATCTGTGCAAATTTGAAGGCTGTGAAAAGGTCCAAATAGTTGAGGGGGGAAGAAGAAGAAGAAGAAGAAGAAGAAGAAGAAGACGAAGAAGACGAAGAAGAAGTCGGATAACAATATGTTGAAATGCTGACTCAGCATTTCAACATAATTACTGATTCTAAGGCCCCGTTTACACGACAACATTGTCACCAGCAACTGAAAGGTTTTTCCTTTGCATTTTCAAAAGCACTCCACGTTCAGATGGAGACAAAAGAATGACTGAAAAGACTGTAGCGTGCATGCCAGGCTAGTAGTTGGCGATGTAGGTTAGTAGTGAAACAGCGGTGTTACAACACGCGTATGCTTTCCGGTGAAGACATACTTTTCATAAACAACAATAGTGAGTGGATGCACAAAGACGCAGAAGTTTCTTGTCTGGACAACAAATGTGTCTGGATATTTGTGTCTGGATAACAAACCGAACACAGTAAGCACTACACATGTTGCTCAGTAGATGGCCGAAGTTGTTGTTGTTGTTGTTGTTGTAAATGGGATGCACGCACAACGAGAGCAGTGGCCAGAGATCCTGAATCCACAGACTTCTGAAACCAGGGTACAGAGTGAAAAGCTTTGGAAACATTTTGGTATCCGTCTCCATGTAAACAGGAATCAGCATTTTCAGGGAAAACGATGACAGGCGGTGCATGTGCAGTACTCTTTCAGATGAAGGTTGCGCATGCACCTAGGAACAACACATGTGTGCTTACTGCTTACTGTGCTTGGTTTGTTATCCAGTCAAAAATATCCAGACACATTTGTTGTCCAGATAAGAAACTCCTGCGTCTTCGTGCATCCACTTGCCATTGTTGTTTGCGATAAGTTTATCTTCACTGGAAAGCGAAATGAACACAGATGAGTGTGATAACACTGCAGTTTCCCTACAAACCAACATCGCCAACTACTGGCCAGGCATGCACGCTACAGGCGTTTCAGTCATTCTCGCGGACCCGTGTGAACGTGCATCGTTTTCACGTCATCTCCATGTGAACACGTAGCATTTGAAAAAGCAAAGGAAAAACCTTTCCGTTTCTGGTGACAACGGTATGGTGTAGACGAGGCCTAAAGTGCTTCTCTACACATTTATATGACAAACTTACAGCATGCACTTTAAGCTCTTTAGAGAAATTCTTTTTAATTTTGTTACATGCCATATTTTGATCAAATTAAAGCAAAATTTGTTTGTGTAATTTAGGTGTAATTTGTGTTTTTTTTTTTTGACTTTTAGAGGTAAAAAAAAACAAAAAAATAACCCTGAAAACAGAGATTGAATTTTGTGGGAAGGAGTCAGAGATGTCATTTTTGGACAATATCGCTCAGCCCTACGGCTGGATCTGATACAAGTAACTGTGCCAGGTAAAAGGCATGATCTCTAATGGACGAGC
The DNA here is from genome assembly GCA_037902135.1 of Cetoscarus ocellatus. Lineage (NCBI taxonomy): Eukaryota > Metazoa > Chordata > Actinopteri > Labriformes > Labridae > Cetoscarus > Cetoscarus ocellatus. The sequence continues at coordinate 76,143 of JBAMNC010002100.1, read as the reverse complement.
AAAACAACAGAGTCGAGCTGATACCACGTAGCAGAAAGGCCCCATAAATACAAGCATGTCGGCAGACCAGAGACTGCTGCAAAACCAGTTCAGTGAGGTCGTTACTACAAATGTACCATTTCAGGTCCAAGTCCTCCATCAGAATCACATTTGTGCTGATAATTTTCATTAAACTGAATATGGAGCACAGTCTAGTGTGAAGATGTATTTTCTCTTTATCCTTTTTCTTCTTTTTTTGGAATAGCACCAAGAACTTTGTTTTCTTGGTTAGCAATATTACAAAGAGAAATTCACAGCGGAATCAACAACAAAAATAAAAGAGCCATTTTCAGTTCAGCATCAGTGTTGGACACTCCTATTACCAAACACTGCTGACCGGCTTAGATTCTCTTTACAGCAGGCTTAAATGACCTACCAGTGACTTTATTAACCCTGCAGGCCTGAAAATGTTTGTGTGGATCAAGTTTCATGACGGCCTTTATGAGGTATGATGCCAACTCATTCAACACACATGGGGTCAATAGCGTACGTGTGTAAAATGTGGCTGTGATCACGACTTACCAGTTAGTGAGCGGGTCCAGCTGTGTGAGGATGGAGTTCAGCATCCTCTCCGTCTGTGCCAGCCTTTGTTCCAGCTCATTCAACTGGTTTTCTGCAGGAGAGCAAACACTCACAGATGAAAAGAAAAACCCTCGCCTGAATACCTCACTGTAACCAAATACGTGTTTGACCAGAGAAAACACACAAACGCAAATAAAAGAGAAAAACAGTGCATGCGATACACACCTGCCTCCACCGACTTTTTGGCTCCTTTTGCAATTTTTTCCTTTTGTGCCTGATCATCTGAAGACTTGATCTGCAAGAAGAATTAAAACACATTTTACTCAATGAGGGCAATATGGCCTTAGAACCATGTCTTCATATATTTTAGCTGAAGGGCAAGACACCGTATCATAGGTCTGATCTTTCACAATGAATGACAATGTGCTCTTGAGTAATAGCCATATCACAGCATTGGTGATGTTAACTCCATGACAATATCAAATGTTTTTTCCCCTTTAACTTTCTTTTAGTCGTGGTCATAAAAATAACAATTTTGTGTGTATTTTATGAACATCTAAACTAGGAGACATTTTTTTCAGGCAATCAGCGTCATCAGAAATGGTCTTATCTGTGTATAGCAGCATAATCAATCATCTCAGAATTTTGTGTGAATAAAAAAGCAGTTCCTTAAAACTAATATTTTAAACATAGCAATGATCATCAACTGGAGGCCCCAGGGCCACATCAGTTCCCCTAAGCCTTCCCAAAAGGCCATTAAACTAAAATCAAAACTCAGAAAATTTGAGGTCAATATATATTGAAGTTTAAGTCAGTAGGTTCAGACTGTTGTTTTAGGTGGCTGCTGTAAACGTCCCTGTATCCTGTTTGGCTGTTTCATCTTAAAAGCTCTGATAATTAGGAACTGACAACATTCTTTTCCTGATAATTTACAGAAAACAGAATGTGATTGTCATCTTACTCGACCTCACTTAAGCAGAGCTACATATACAAGAATTACAAACAAGGTGAGAAGACAGTAGAAAGATGAAGAGCACCATTTTCTTATCATGCCTGGGTAAAATGGACCAACTCCTCTTAAACTGAGATTTATGGATCAGACACAAACAGAATTTTGACCCAGTCTGACAACAAGTAGGATGGAGTGTAAGTATGCTAAAATAATGTAAATATAACATACAATAAGTGCTAAAACTGTCATAAATAGAGTCAGAGAGAGCGATCCTCTTCAGTGAAGTAATATGACATGATGTAGAAAGAAAGAGGCATTTTTAGCAGCTTCACTGAAAACACACATTTTTATTTAAAAAATGGTGCCTTTTTCTTAAAAAAAAACAAAAAAACATTTAAAATCAAGAATACTTCATACAGCAGACATCAGTCCACAAGGTTTTGTATTAATGTAACAAATGAACCTGCATTTCAAAATAATATAATCTCACTATTTCGATGATCAGTTGTAGGGGCAGCATAGACTAACTTGACAGGTAGCTTATCACATGGTTAGACAGTAACAACATGAGCCCTTTTCACTAATGCAACCCTGATATTTCCTAGATGATACCCAGATAACTTAACGAGAAAATTCCCCAACTATCTTGTTTACACTGTACCCTCTAGTTAGGCCCTGTTTACACAATTCCATTTTTGGCTGTATCCGAAGAGTTTTGATTGCGTTTTAGCCTCCCGTTTACATGAGACCAGTGCCCGGATTGCTTGAATCTTCAAACTTCTGAAACCAGGGTCCAAGGCGGAGAGTTTTCAAAACGCATTGCCACCCGGCCTCATGTAAACAGTATTCATCGTTTCAGGGGGAAACGCTGACGTCTACGCATGTGCAGTACTCTTTCACATGAAGGCTGCGCGCATACCAGGAACAACAACAGCTTCAGCCGTCTACCGAGTAACATGTGTGATGCTTACCATGCTCGGTTTGTTATCCAGACAAATCTATCCAGACAGATTTGTTGTCCCAACAGATTTGTTGTCCAGGCAAGAAACTCCTGTGTCTTCGTGCGTCCACTCGCCATTGTTGGTTGTGAAAAGTTTCTCTTCTTCGTACGTGTGTTGTAACAGCATTGTTTCTCTGCAAATCTACATCACCATCTACTGGACTGGCATGCACGCTACAGCGTTTTCAGTCGTTCTCGAGTCTCCGTCTGAACGCAGATCATTTTTGGAGATGCAAAGGAAAAACCTTTGCGTTTACAGTGAGAGTGTCTCCGTGTAAACAGGGCCTTAGTTAACCTGCATTTTCTGTGTCAGTTAAAGGAGAGGTTTGAGGAGGGGGCCAGCATGGTACACCCTGCTGTTTGGGCTCAAACGTGCAGCTTGCCATGTGTATTCAGAATATAGTCAGAGTTCTTCTGCAAGTGTGAGTGGGGTTTTAGAGAGGAGTGTGATTGTTGGTACCCCCTACCACCACCCCCAACCAGCAGCTGGTCTGTGACCATATGCCTTACATAAAACCAGGCCTTGGAAAAGAAAAGGCTGGGGACCGCTGGTATGCATTAAGTTTTAAATGTCAATAATATATTTTCCTAAACATTAAGCCAAGTATCTGAAACAATACCAGCGTCAATAGACAATTTCTCACCCCAAAGCTTACCAAAAACATATTAACATATCAAAAAATCTCAATTAGCGACATATATTTCCTTTAGAATTCATATCTTGTTCCAATGAATACTGTTTCATACATTGTAAATACCTTTAAAAACTTGTACGCTGCAAACACGCCCACTCCGATGGCATATAGAGGCATCAGTGTAAACACATAGCCCTTGTTGTTGTTGGATTTGTACTTGTCATTCTTCATCTCCTGCTCCATCAGCTTCTTCATCTGCTGCACATTCTCGTGGCTCTGGAGGGAGCCAGGGCTGTTCATGTTGATGGGCTGACCTCGAACTGCGCCCGGGCCTGGACCTGCAAGTTCAGCACGACATCATGAAGGGACAAATGACGAGGGGTCTAAGGAAAACTAAGCTAAATACAAGCTATCAAAGAAAATACTAGATAATTCATTTTTTCACTTTTAGCTGGCAGTTCATAACTCACTTATTATCCGTTTAATATGCCCATATTAGAGGAGATGAACAACCTTAGTTTCTCTTTCAAGTTATTAGAAATATTCCAATTTTAAAGTAAACTGACAAATGATTAGTTTCTGATTCACTCTACACGAACAAGCAATTACGTTCTCATTTAGTTCCTGGTAACTAACAGTTAGCAAAGCTTTAAGTCGGCAGTAATCTCACTAAATACTTTGGAACTAGCTAGGAGTTAATCACTTATTCATAGCCTGTTTAACAAGCAGTAGAATACTCGTATTCATACCCCAATTCCAATTAAGTTGGGACACTGTGTAAAACGTAAATAAAGACAGAATACAATGATTTGCAAATCCTTTTTGACCTATATTCAATTGAATACACTAAAAAGACGAGAAATTTAATGTTCAAGCTGATAAATGTGTTGTTTTTCAGCAAATAATCCCTAATTTTGAAATTGATGCCGACAGCACATTCCCAAAAAAGCTGGGACAGGGTCAAGTCCACCTCTGTGTTACATCACCTTTCCTTTTAACAACACTCAATAAGCATATGTGAACTGAAGAAACTAATTGTTGAAGCTTTTAAGGAAGGAATTCTTTAAATTCTTGTTTGATGTACGACGTGGGCTGCTCAACAGTTCGGGGTCTCAGTTGTTGTATTTTGTGCTTCATATTTTCAGTGGGAGACAGGTCTGGCCTGAAACAGGTCAGTCTAGTACCTGCACTCTTTTACTCTGAAGCCACGTTGTTGTAACACGAGGAGAATGTGTCTTCACTGTGTCTGAAATAAGCAGGGACGTCCCTGAGAAAGATGGATGGCAGTTTATGTTGCTCCAAAATGGAGCCTTCACAGATGTGCAAGTAACCCATGCCATGGGCGCTTGTTGCCCCCATCCCGAGTTTTTAGGAATGTGTAGAAAGCATCAATTTTAAAATAAATGAAATTTTGCAACAAAACTATGGAGTTTGTCAGTTTTAACATTAAATATCTTGTCTTTGTAGTGACTTCCATTTAATTAAGGTCCAAAAGGACTTTTAAATAATTGTTTCCTGTTTTTATTTACCTTAGACACAACGTCCCAGCTTCATCAGAACTGGGGTTTGTAATATTTAGTGTGACTGATTATAATAAAACCGAAATGTGGTGTCTGTGTCATCGTAACATAATCTATCATTGATAAATAAAAAACTAGTTAATAGCCCAAAACCCCTAAGGATTAACACCGAGTGTAGATAGATAGATATTTTTTATTTACGTGTCTTGCACATTTAAGTGCCTAACCCTCATGGGTTACAAGACACCAGAAACACAGTTGCAGTGTTACCAAGATACAAATTCACAACAGTTTCCAAGTTGCATGATCTTTTCTCAGCTCACTAGTAAACAATACACTCTGCCTTTTCTCCCAAGCTTTGCAAATAAAATCTGCTAAAGCAAAAGCTCCTTTTCTGAAACAGAACTCAAGTTTTTCGTAGTCATCAAACCAAAAAAAGTCAACGTTAATCAAAGACATTTTTCTGAAAAACAAATCCCTTAGATCATCATAAACTGGACAGTGAAACATAAAATGAATCTCATTCTCAGTTTCCCCAACGTTACACAACAAACACACTCTGTCTTCCTCCGGAATATCATTAAACCTACCAGTCTCTATGGCTAAGGGTAAAGTTCCTGAGCGCAGCTGTGCACATAATGATCTCTGTCTCCTGGTGAGATAATACTTCACGTAAGACTGTGTAGTGTATTTGGTTGTTTATTTTGTATGGCAGCATGAGTGCACGAGACAGCTGATGTACAGTAGAGAAACGCACGCGACAGAAACGGGGAGGAACCATATTGTTGCTGTCAGACATTTTCCTCTGAGACTAAACCGAAGTTTCTTTTTTTTACCTTTTCGGGTGTACCGGGGGTCAAATCTACTCTCCTTCGTTCCGGACCCACCACCGACTCCGAACATCCTAGGCAGGACGACAAACGTGAAGAGCACGGCCGTGAAAGCCAAGGCGACTTGTTGTGATGTTGACAGAACCATCCTACAACAACTGCGCGAGACTCCAGCCAGAAACACCAACGTCTGTTGACCTAAAATGGAGACAAACACGGACACAAAATGGTGTCAGGGGAGAAATGGTCAATAAAGTAGGCTTAAAAGGGAAAATAACGTGAGAACACCTTAGATCAGCCTTTTACTCCTGAAGACAGCTGTGCAGAGCTGCGCTGCGGTGACGTAGCAGGACTTCCCGTACGGACCTTTTCAGAATAAAAGCATCAAAAATGTACTCTTGTTTTTTTATAAACGACCAGGCAAATTTTCTTAATATCTTTTAAAAAAATAAACAAGTAAGGGTGACTTTATTAATGGTCCCCGCCTAGCAGCCATTGATGGAAAAAATACTTATTTACTCTCTCAGTTTTCACAATTTCACAATTCAAAGAGCTTTGGTGTCATAAATGTGTAATATTATTATCAAAACATTACACAACATAAATTAAGGTGAAAGGAAAATAATTATCTATAATGATTTTTTAAAATTGTAGTTTTGCGATGCCTCTCTTTCTCGTTCTCTTTCATTTTGAACTTTTTTTGAACTTTTTTTGAAAAAATAAATGAACAGTTCGATAGATAAAAGAAAGATGAACATGATCCATAATTTTAAAAGAAACAAACGATTTATTAAAATTCTTAAGTCATAATATCATTGAAACCAAACTGATTATTTCCAGGTTTAAAAGTTAGGAGATTGTAACAAAATCTTAAAAACTTTAAAAGCACTGACTGTCTTTTTTTCTTAAGGTAAACTTAAGGCACCGATGACCCTACATGAACGATCATGCATATTTTATTAATATATATATATATATATTTTGTAATGCACAAGTTAGGATGAGTTTAGTAAACGGCCCTAGCAAGCAATCATTGAAGGAAAAAAAAAAACTCCACTTTTCTCTCAACTTTCACAATTTCACAATTCAAAGAGCTTTAGTGGCATCAATCAACCAATCAATCAATCTTTATTTGTATAGGGCCAATTCATAACAAGCGTTATCTCAAGACACTTTACAACAGAGCAGGCTGAAGACAAACTCTTCATTTTATGGATACTCATACACTACTGGTCAAAAGTTTTAGAACACCCCAATTTTTCCAGTTTTTTACTGAACAGTATTCAGTTTAATGTGTCATTGCACTCTGAAATGAAAGCATAGTACAAATAAGCAATTAGAGTAAAAAAAATAAATCATGAAATCAACTTCTAGGCCAAAATGTATTTTAAACTCTTGACTCATCGAAGTAGGCACCTTTGGCAGATATAACAGCTGAACACACTCGAGGCCTTCTTTCTACAATAGAAGTCAAATATTCAAGTTCCTCCCACGTCTGTTGCAGAAGTTCCCATAAATGTATGGCACTTGTAGGTTGCTTTTACTATTCTGTCCAGTTCATCCCAAAACTTTTGACTGGTAGTGTATATGCATAGATACATATATACCTACATATACAAAATACACATATAGGCTACATGTATATACAAATATATACATCCAACACCCAACATGAATCCAATAACCAATAAGGAATCCCTCATCATGGCAGCAAGAAAAAACCTCTGTTAAGCAGCAGGAAATCTTGAATGTGGATCCCAGTCTCATGATGAACAGCAAATCCACACGATTCTGTGTTGGGTGTGTGGGCAAAGGAAGTTAGTTGGGCAGAGACAAGTGGACTAAAGTAAGAACTAAGGTTAGTGACAGATCCATGGACCAATCATAGACCTGCCATTGTCATATTTGTTTCTGCTGAAAACAAATTTATTAGAGGTTAGCCTCTTGAGATGCAACATCAGGAGGGTCCTCATGTCTGTATGATTGTGGTCATAATTTTATAGAAGTATAATCATTAATAGTCATACTGAAAATAAGAATTTATGGTAGTGACAAACTCATGGGTGCCCAGACCACAAATGCATCCCTATCATATTTGTCTCCATTAAGTATAAATGTATTAAAGGTAGGCCTCTTGAGATGTAACATCCCATTTTCAAGAGGGACGTCATGCCTATGTGGTGCTAAAGATAGTTACTATAGATGTATAATCAACCATGGATAGAAAGATCATGCTAATGTCTACATTAACAGCTATAACAATTATGAACTGGAATGGAGCTAACAAAATGGCCAAATATGTGTTATGTCTGTAATTGAGGCTTCTTGACTCCACAGCAGCAGGCAGTCTCCACCAAGGATCCCAGGCCACCTACAAGACAAGAGCCAGAGACGAGTACAGGAGCAAACAAAAACGGGACAAAGGTAGATATGGAGAGAGAGTGTTAGAGGGAGAGGGATAGAGCCCGGTATGCCGGATCTTAACTATGTGTCTAACACAGGAGTAATGTGGTCTCTTCTCCTAGTTCTAGTCAGTACACGTGCTGCAGCATTTTGAACCAGCTGAAGCGTCTTAAGCGACTTGCTGGGACAGTCTGAAAGAGGAGAATTACAATAGTCCAGTCTAAAGGCATAAATGAGGGATATCATTATCAAAACATTTCATAAAATAAATTGCAGTGAAAGGTAAATAATTAATTATAATGATAAAGAAAATATAGGTTATTGATACCTCTTCCTTTTTTGGAACATCTTATTATCATTATTTTTTTTTAATGATTAAAAGAGATCCATAATTTCTAGAGAAAAAAACTATCAACTAAAATTCCAAATTCCTAACTTTATGGAAACCAAACTTATTATTTCTAGATTTAAAAAGTTGCAAGGTTGTAACAAAAAAGTCATTTTAAAGGTAAGCTTTAGGTGTTAATCATTTAGCATAAACTATCATGTACATTTTATCAAACATTTTTTGTTTTTAAATTAACAAGTCAGGGTTACAATTTCATGATTCAAAGACCTTTACTGGCGTGATTGTGGGACATTATTGCTGAAGTATTATATTAAAAAAGTGTAAATAAATCAAAACATTAAACTTTAAAGTGAAAGGAAATAGTTTATTATAATGATAAAAACAATGGTATTGTGACACCTCTCTCTCACTCAATGTTATTTTCTAGCATAGCATTAACATGCTCTTTTTTTGTAAGTACGGTGCACTTAAGATGTTAGTTATCTCACATCATCTACCATGAGCATTTAATCAAACTTTAAAATGATTAAATAAAAAAAGGATGATATTAGTAATGACCCTGACAAGGCCTGAAGGAAAAAAAAACTTAATTTCTCTCTTTCTTTTTTTTTTTCTCAAATCTGCTTAATTAAATGAAAAGAATTAGGGTCACCTCAAACAAAAATAAATTAACAAAAGATCATGATCCAGAAATTGAATAAACAATAACAATTTCTCAAAAATATAAGGTCATAATTTTACAGAATCCAAACCCATTATTCTCAGGTTTAAAATTTGAAAGGTTATAATGAAAACACAAAAATTTTAAAAGCATCAACCTTCCTTTTGTTATTTTTTAACACAAACAAGACCACATATATATAATAAAAAATAAGCATATAAACAAGTTATGGCGATTTTAATAAGTTTTAGTTTTATGTCTTACCTTTGTTAAAAATATGTTTGTCTCTTTTTTTCTTACAAACTACAGGATTGAAAGACATCTAACTGTGCCACTCAACATAAAAAAATAATAGATACATTGATTAAATCATCAATAAATTTGTGAGTCCTCCTCCTCCGCCCTGCTTCCCCCTCCCTTCCTGTTTTCTCCTGCTGCTCCTGGAGTAGGTGTGGTTTCTCCGCTCTCTACCTGCACACCTGACTCTGACCACCTCATCACTCTTCACTACTTACGCCGGCTCTGGACATTACTACAGCGTCGGTGGATTTCGGCTACTACCGTGGTTTAATCACAGCGATCACTTTTTTCTCTGCCTCTGCAGACTACTCTGGCTCTAAGCCTTATTTTTCTCCTCCCTGTTTTGGGAGTTGTTTTTCTTCGTGTGTTTTTTGTGATGACGGTTTTTGTGACTCTGTGAATCTTACCTGCTTCTCTGTTCCTCTCTCCACAGTGTCTGGCACGAGCCCTCACCATCGCTGCACCGTATATCACTCACCTGTGTCACTGGCACGTAGATTCCCCTTGCCCCCCATTCACTTCTACTTTGTGTGTCACCAATAAAATCACTGTAAACGTGCTACCAGCCTCCTTCCTTGAGCGTACAAACGTAGAGAGGATCAAGCCTAACATAAATTATTCATTTTTTTTTAATGAGAAAAATAGTCATCACTACAGTAACACCACATATATATTATTTTGAGTTATAAAGTTGCAAGGTTATAACAAACTTGAAATATTCAATTTTTGAACATAAGTTAAGAAATAACCAAACTTTTAGTCTAAAAAGCTCCAAAATTGATGGCAGAAACCTTGAAATTTGAGTTTGACAGTCCTTACTTACAACTATAAGACCGAATTCAATTTATCAATTTGAGTTTTTTCTTGTCAGTTTATGACCTTTTAAACTCCATAACTTGATCTATTCAGTCCTTTTTTTTATTCAAAGTATAAATGCACTCACTGAAATAAACTCTGATGTATACCCCACACTTGATGCACACCTTTATTTGTGCCTTGGTGCCCTCTAGTGCTCAAGCTGAATACAAAAAGATGCTCATTGTGTCCAAAAAAAAATAAAAAATTAAACCATCAAAGAGACACTGAATTACATGGATGGTAATATTTCAGCTGACACAGCTTCACATCCCTTTTGGAAATTCTCTGTTACAGATATGTTTTGGTCAATACACAATTTCACCAATACAATATTTCATAGAATACTATGTTTTGTTTTAAAGATGTTTTTCGTGTTTTTTCTTTTATTTAGTTTTGTGATTTTTGAATTTAAACATTGATTGTGAGCATACTTGGCTCTTTAAGGTTTAGAGGCTTACATTTTTGTCTTGCTTCTGCCCAGAGTGCTGTCATTTTCATGGAAAAACAATATCACCTCGTGCAAACTGATGAGCCATTTTCTTCTGAATAGCCCCAACTTACTACATTGTCTCTTCAAAGTCTGGATTCTTATGATGATTTGGTTCTGGGCTAAAACTACAAGGATTTCTTTAATATTTTTAATACTTTGTCAAAAAAAAGTGTGATTAGATCAGACTCTGAGCTGCAGGACTGAATCAAGGCAAACACTTTATTCAGTATAATTTTCCTTCACAGCAATACTTTTTATACTTCTAAAAATGAGCTTGGTTTCTTATATTTTCACATCTACATTGAGACCAGTTTCTCAAATATGATGGATCATTTTTATTCATTATCACCATCATAATTCTTTAGAGTGCATCGGTTTGCTCCCATAGGTTTCAGTTGGATTGTTCTAGACAAACTCAAACATGTCGTCACTGGACAGAGCTGGAAGTGTTTCTTTTTTCCAGATAAGCATTATTTTTTGGGTTGAGTGGTTTTAATCACACCTGTTTTCTGATACATTAGAGTCAACCAGGACACTGAGCTGACATAACAAGGTTGGGCTGCTTCTAAAGTTTTTTAAAAATGTTAATGTGTCAAAACAACATCATGCAGACACATGTGAGCCGTAGAAGAAGGACAAACACAGAAAAGAAATTGTGAAGAGTGGCATCATGATACATGTCAACCAGAAAAAAAAACATTTTCTCTTCCTTTTTATCACAAACAATATGAACAACAGTGAGGATAGATACTAATTATTTGGATTAAAAAAAAAAAGAAGAAGAAACTATCCTCACATTATAAAGTGAACACAGGACAAAAAAGCAAAATAAATAAGTAGAGGAAAAAAAAACTCCCACCCAAGCCCTCAACCCTTCCCCGGAGTGCATAAAATTATGCATAGTGTAGTTCATATACAGGATTTAAAGTAGAGTAGTTTAGCCTTTCAGATAGGAGATTAAAGGGTGCCAAATCTTATCAAATTCCCTAAGTTTGTTTCTCAGAAAAAATTGAATTCCTTCTACATGCAAAGTGTCTGTTAACTCAGTAAGCCAGTGTTTGACAGTGGGCACTTCTTTCTTTTTCCAAAAAAGAAGAATGAGCTTTTTAGCAGTGAGGAGTCCATAAGATAATAGGCATTGCTGAGCAACTTTCAGCCTCCTTGTGTCTACCAGTACTCCTAAAGTGATCAGTACTGGGTCTGGTTCTAAACCTACCCCCAGCATTTTCGAAAATACTCTAAATATCCCTGACCAAAAGTTATGAAGATTGGGACACAAGGCATAGCTGCACAGTAAATTTGCATCTGGTTAGCCACATTTATCACATTGAGATGGAATTTCTGGAAATATTTTGTGTAATTTTATTTTTGAATAATGCTACCTATGCAACATTTTAAATTGTATCAAATGATGTTGTGCATTAATCGAGCAAGTGTGTATATATTCCAGGCTTTTTTCCCAGGTATCGTCTGACAACTGCCCACCCAGTTCTGCTTCCCATTCTGCTTTAATTGTACTAGTTGCGGTTGGGGCTAAGCTCTAAAATGTATTGTACAAGCAAGAAATTATATGTTTAGACCAGGTAGAATATTTTAAACAACTATCTTATTCATCTGGCCCTGCACCCTCAAAGCCAGGAAGATGTGTTCTCACATAACTCCAAACCTGCAGGTATTTAAAGAAATCACTCTATGGGAGAGCATATTTTTCCTTGAGCTGTTGGAAGGATGCAAAAACTTCTTTTGGGTATAGGTCACCAACACAACTAATTCTCAATTCCTTCCATGCAAAAAAAGAGCCATCTAATGGCCCTTTTCCATTAGCCCTACTCTACTCGGCTCGGCTTTCCCCGACTCTACCCGGCTCTACTCTACTCACTTTGGCCTGCTTTTCCACCAGCCTGGTCCCCTACCCAGCGGGGGCGGGGTCGCCGTGAAACAGCTGGGCGACACTGCGTTCATGTCATTTTGAGCGTGACACAACAACCAAAACAATAGAGGACTTGGAGGCAATAGTATACTTGCTGCTTTGTCTGTGGCTTTTTGTTACAAAGAGAAAAGCAGAAGAAGGCTGCAGGCGGCGAGAAGAAATACCCTTGAGAAGTACAGGAGAGTTTTGGAAGCTATACAACAGTTTGAAGCCGAGGACAAGAGCAATCGGGCTGCAAAGAAAAGAGGTATGAGGGTAAGCTAACGGAAGCTACCGCTAGCTTGTTAGGTAGCTCGTAATGATAAAGTCCCGTGTTTAACATTGTGATGGCAGCAAGTTATTGCCATAAAGTAGCAAAGTGTATGTACTGCAGTCCTGTTTTGGGCATTGCGCTCATGACCCATCGGTGACGACATTCTCTGACCAATCAGTAGCTGGCAGTCGGTCGATGTCACCTTTTAGTGTCGACTCAGCTCGCTTAGAACCAGAGCAGAGTAGGTACTAAAAACTGGTTTGTTTTAGGAGCTACTGTGCTGGTGGAAACGCAACGCAAACCGGGTAGAGCCGAGTAGAGTAGAGTAGAGTAGGGCCAAGGTGGGCTGGTGGAAAAGGGCCATAAGTAAGAAGGGGCAATTGAAGGATTTGCTATCATGGGTAATAGGAAAGACACATTTCCAAGCTTAAAATGTTTCCTAAGTTGTTTCCAAATGAGTATCATGTTATAAATAATTGGATTCTTACTATATTTAGTTTTGCTTACTGACACAGGAGACAAAATAACCACACCAGCAGAGAAAGGTAGGCAATCTTCTCGTTCCATCTCTAACCCAACGGGCAACACAGCTGAATCATCCAACAGATAAGCAATGAAGCGGATGTTGGAGGCCCAATAATAATGAATGAAATTTGGCAGAGCCAGCCCTCCATTTGTCTTGGGTTTACATAGATGAGCTTTCCCTATTCTATGTACTTTATAATCCCACACAAATGAAAGAATGGTAGAATCTAAACGTTTAAAAAATGTTTTTGATATACAGACAGGTATGTTCTGAAGGAGATATAACAGCTGTGGGAGGAATATCATTTTAACAGCATTTATCCTTCCTAACAAAGAAATAGGAAGCGTCCTCCAAAACTGAATGTTGTTCCTGAGTGTATCCATCAAGGGATCAAAGTTGGCCTTAAACAATGAATTAAAATTCTTAGTAATAATTATTCCCAGGTACTTAAACTTTTCACTGGTTATCCTAAAGGGAAGTTGATAGAGCCATTCATGATCTATAATACGAATTGGCAAGGATCCAAACAGATCGATCAGGGACAGAATTGGTGGTATAGAAGTTTGAGGCTGTGATATGAAGAGGAGGATATCATCCGCATAAAGAGATATATTACTAGTAGTGTATTTTGTACTATATCCATAAATTTCTGGGTGTGATTGGATTCTCTCGGCAAGGGGCTGTATTGCTAGTGCAAACAACAAAGGGCACAACTAATATTAGGAGATAGTGTATAATTGGTCAATATTATAGCACAGGGGTTATTATATAATAGTTTGATCCATGAGATAAATCTATCACCAATTCCAAATTAATTAAAGACAGCAAATAAGTAGGGCCATTCAACCCGGTCGAATGCATTTTCAGTGTCTAAAGATAATATCAAAAGGTCTTCCTTGGAGTGCCGTGAGGAATACATAACATTAAATAAACGTCACAAATTGAAGTATAAGTATCTTTGGGGAATAAACCCGGTCTGGTCTGGCCGTACCAGTTTTCCTATCAAGAGACTTAGCCTTTTAGCTAAAGTTTTAGTGAAAACTTTTTGATACGTGTTTAACAAAGATATGGGTCTGTAGGAGCCCACCTCCTCCAGATCTTTCCCCGTTTTGGGTATCAAAGTAATAATTGCCTCATTGAGGGTAGGGAGAAGCTTTCCATTATCAAATGCCTGCCCAAACATTTTATTTAAATGGGGAACCAATATGTCACTGAATTTTTTAATAAAAAATTAATTGCCAAATCAATCTGGCCCTGGACTTTTGCCATTTTTCAAAGATTTTATGGATTCTGTAATTTCTTCACATGTAATCTCTGCTCCTAAATGGTCACGCTCAGTTTTGTTCAGAGTTGGAAGCTGACACTCATCCAGGAAACCTTGCATATCTCCTGGTGTTGCCTTCATTTGAGATGTGTATAGCCTCTCATAAAACTGTTGAAATCGTTTGTTTTTATCTTTGTGTGAGGTAAGGAGTTCTCCAGCATCTGATTCAATCCTGTGAATTGAACGCTCATTTTCTACTTTGCGTAATTGTCTGGCAAGAAGCTTATGCGGTTTCTCACCAAACTCGAAATGTTTCTGTTTTATAAACATAAAGGCAATACTAGTTCTTTCTCAAAGTATTTTATTAAGTTGGTATTTAAGTATTAAAATCGTATTAAATTTATCTTTAGAAGGGCATCGTGCATTTTCTGCATCAAGCTTTTGAATTTTATCTTCCAATTTTAATTGTTCCTCTTTTCTCTGTTTCCGCTTACATGCCTGAAATGAAATAATGCATCCTCTTAAGTAGGCCTTTAGCATCTCCCACAACAAAGAGGAGCAGTTTCTGGCTTGCAGTTTGTCACAAGAAATATATTAAAGGATAAGTTCGGTTTTTTGACACCTGGACCTTATTTTTAGGATTAAATACGCTCGTAGACTCACCCAGACAATTTTGGCGGAGCTCGGAGCCATTTTCAAGCAATTTAGATCTATCCAACGACGTTTTTTCTCATGCCAAAGTAGCAGACGAGGCCAGAAATCATATTTTGGGGGGCATCAATATGTGTTTCCTCTGGTCTCAAGTCCCACTCTGAGCAGCAAAGGCACTCCTCCTCTGTTGTGTTTACCGTGCAATGTCCACAACAACACCACCAGTTAGCCCCCATTCGTGGACGTGCAGTGGTTGCTTGTTCTCTGGCCAGCTGTTCGGCTCTTTCCCTCTGCATCCTCCTTTCAAATAGCTCCTCCTCGGTATATTCTGGCTCAAAACGATACAGGCATCCATTATACTCAAAGTCGTCGTCAGACACTTCTACATCGGATAAATATTCTGCCATGTTGCACAAAAATAGCCTTTGGTACACCCTTATTATCCTGTATCATAATTGTATGCCACACTGCCATCTGTAAGGTAGCACTTCTCCCTCCCTCCCCCGCACCCCCTCTTAAAAATAAACCCTCTAAACCAACTCATCATCTAGCTGTCACTACCAAAGTGCAGCACAACCCTGCTGCAAGAGGAACAGTAAGAACTAGACTAAAAAAAAAGCAAAAGTAAGAACAAAAGGAAAAACCAAAATAAATAAAAATATATACAGCTAAAACTATGTAACTAAAGTTGCCTCTTAATCTAATCCCTAAGACTCTGAATGTGGTTAGTACAAAATACAACTTGTAGCCAGAGACATGCAAAGACGCTAGGAGGGGCAGGTGCTCAAAGTTAAAAAGGGGGCACATGGAGCACAAATTTGAAACGCCATACAGAAAGTACATACTTTACAATATAACCGGTTGAATTGTAGCAACCCATATTCATAAAGAATGTAACAGAATCACAGCTACCATATCATTGTCCAACACCTCACAGGGCTGCCAACTTTTCAAAAAACCTTGGAGTAAAATTTTGTGGAGCCAACCAAAATGTTGCAGCATACACGGCAGGACAACATTCCACACAGAATGTCTCATTTTGTGTAGGTTTAGTCATATTATATAGCACTCAGAAGTAACAAAATGGTGCAAGTGCAATTAACTCAGGTACAGATAAAAAATAAAATAAAAATAAATGCTATATATTTTGCTGTCTGACACTTCCTCAAATGTCCTACACAGTGATATTAAATAATCACTGTAATCATGTCATTGCTTCTTATAAGTCTATATCCTACCTGTCTACAGGTCTGTTTATGAACAACCAGCAATTCCAAGACCAGTATTTTGTTCATCAAAAACACCGGTCTGATCACCACTACAGCAGCTTTACAAGAACTGCAAGCTCAATACAAGTTCTAAAGTGAAAAGAAATACTTTGATGAATAACCAAACTAAATCAAACTATACTTCATTTTTTTTATCAATGTTTTTTTTTTATCAAACTGTCAACAAGCAGCAACAAAACAAAATCTGAATATGTTACAAAACTTAAAAATGCACAAACCTATACACAATTAACCCTTTACAGCCTGGTGTAAAGGGTTAATTGGATCTGCCTGATTCAAGACATTGAATCAGGCAGATCCAATCTACAATGATTGTGCTCAGCCCAAATCAAGGCGGCCCAATCAGGCCAATCAAACTTTCTGTTTGATGTTGGAGCAAATTTCCAGACTGAGTCATAAATGCCCCATAACTGTGGGACTGCCCTGGTCATGAAGACAGAGGCCGCAGCCTTTAGTAGCCTTGTTAGCTGCATTAAGTGCACACTTGTTTACTAGCATGTTGTTGGCTCCTTTGCTGTATGACTTCCCAAACTCCCCTCTGCTTTTGACGAAATGTTGCTTTTTTGCCGCTTGCAATCTAAGCTTGCAGTGCAACTGGATCCACCTGATTCATTGTCTGTAATCAGGCAGATCCATCTTGCAAAGCTCCAAGCTACAACGGTTGTGCTCAGCCCAAAGTGGAACAATCAGAGTCCTTTAGAGCAGGAAGAGATGGAGCTATGAGCGAGACCACAGTAGGAAGTGACTGAGTTTAGCATAGATACTTCAGCTTCAGCAGCAGTTTCAGATTTGGACCACATTTCTTTATCAAGTGAAAAACAAAAAACCCTGAAAGCAGAATATTTCCGCTCCTCTTCAGTCATGTTTTGGAGAGGAGAAATCTATGAGTTCCACATTGGATTTTGGGGCTTTGTTATGAAGCCAAAAAACAGGAGGTCATCATATTGGAAATTCTTACTCAACTTAACCCACAGTAAGCCTTTTAAAAGTCAGAGATTTTAAGCCCTGGCAGGCCTTAAGATTCCCAGCAATATGTCTGCCTGCCAGTCAGATCAGCCATGCCCCAGTTATATGATCCAAATGATCTGAGCCTCATAATATCAAAACAGATGAGTTATTAAAAACAAACAACATGTGCCAAGAGGAAGCAAGCCATTCAACTCTGCTCCAGGCTGCAAATGTGTATTCAGCTTTTAAAAGCAAATCCAGGTGATTGGGCAATCACTCTGTCAATGTAGTAGGTGGATGTTACTGCCGTGCTGTAAAAAGTACAAAACTTAAGCCACTTAATTGACCAAACTATCCCCCAAAACATGTCAGAGATGAAATGAAAAATATCCTTTCTGTTGAAAAGTACTTTCAGTGTTACTTGTTTTTCATTAAATAAGGAAATGCAGTCCAGATCTGACATAACTGTTACTGAAGCTGTTAGCATCTAGGCTAATCTCTGTACAAGCAGACACTCCCTGCTGACATGTCGCTTGTAGCTCTCGCATCTTCTTGTTCTAAAGGAATTTTGATTTTGCCGTTCTGCTGTGGGACGAACGCAGTTGCTGTAGGTTGGAGCTTGGCAAGATGGAACTGTCTGATCCCAAATGATGAATCAAGAGGATCCAGTTCCTACACAAGTTTAGAGAAATCCAGGACCTGTGCTCTATTAGGACTTCTGCATTTGCTCTACTTCTTTTAAATATTAAAAAGTTGCCATATTGCAATACAATGCATATTCTGCTTCCTTTTCCTCTTAATCCACTTCATTATTTTAGTTGGTCTACATTTTTGTGACAGGTTTTTAACATTGTGTAAGAGCTCCAGGAGGATTATCAGAATTATTATCCAATTAGACAATGAATTTTTTTTGAAGACTCAGATGTTGTGCTTTTAATACTTCAAAAGATAAGAGGAAAACTCCCCCAATCTACCACTAAAGTTGGTAATTGGTATCAGCAGATATTTTTGCCGTTATTCATAGCCAATAGTTTGGCCATACAAATCACCAAAATACAGTATCTTATATTTTGGCAGAATGTATACATTTAGCATAATGGTTTACATCATCACTGAATGTCCCTTTTCATAAATCAAAAATATATTAAATATACAAATAAGTGTTTCTCTTCCTTCACACCTTTTTTTCAACACAAACGGACTGTCGCCATGAAAGAAATCAGCTGTAGTAAAGTGGAGGCTGTTGTGGAAAATTGCCGTACAATTTCATGTTGGTATCATTATTAATCAGTGGGTTTTCCTTTCCTCATTCTTTTATTTTTCTCTTTCTTTACGTATTTTCAATGATGGAATGTGTTGTTGAAATAAAACTTGTCTATGTTCCCCAGAAAGGTGAAATAAAGGATCGTGAACCAAAAACTTCCTTTTGTGAGTCTTTATTACAAAACAGAAAAAATTACAATCTAGCAAGAATGGAGTCAATCAAATGATCAGTGACAGGGGGTCCGTCAGCTGAGAAGAAAAAAGTCTGACACTCAGCACAGAATCAAATTATTTTAAAGACCTGGGAGTGTTGTGCTTGTGTGTGCATTTGCCTATGAGGTGCAAGTGTGTGCGTGCGTACATATAGGCCGGGAGCCAGGTCCTCAGAAATAAACTTATAGTTAAACATATAAGTTACAATGTATTGGTAACACTAAGTGTTACATTCCCCAAAATAGGGGATGAAGGGGAAATAACAATTAAAGAAAAAAATACCAGGGAATGAGGAGAGAGGCAGGAATCATCCCAAATAAGTAAAAATTTATTTAACAAAGTCAACTAAAAACAAACGAGCTTAATGGAGTTTCCACAAAACTTGAGGGTGAGCCTAGAAGAAAAAGAAAAAAAGTCTGGGTGTCTTCCACTGAAGAATGATGGCGTTTTCCCCATGAAAACCCGTGTAGAGCCCTCACACTGTCTGCTGCTGAGAGACAAAGGCTCCCTGCTCTCCTCCTTTTAAACCAGCTCTCTGCTGCAGCCACAGGTGTAGTCCATTCTGCAATCTGAGGGTGATTCCTCAGCCTGCAGCAGAGTGAGGAGGAGAGGAGAGGGGAGGTGGAGGAGAAAAAAAAAAAAAAAAAAAAAAAAACTACCCGTAACACCTCCCCCCATAAGACCAAAAATACTATTTTTGTTCACTTATCAATACATAACACAAAATTTCAATTTCCACCCTTAGCAGATCCAGCACAGAATTATTGTTCCATCAAGTAGTAATTAATAAAAAATAAACAATCTCACCCACGGGACAGGGCATCAGCAACCACATTTTCAGACTCCTTTTTTGTGTTTGATCTCCAGGGTGTACTCTTGGACCAGCAGAGCCCATCACATCAGCTGCTGATTGTGGTTGTACATGCGTGACAGGAAGATGAGGGTTGTGGTCTGTGTACACCGTCACTGGATGGGTACCAGCTCCCACGTAGACCTCAAAGTGCTGAAGGGCCAGGAGCATGGCCAATGTCTCCTTCTCAGTGGTGGAGTAGTGTAGCTGGTGCTTCTTGAACTTTGTTGAGAAGTAGCAAACTGGATGCCTCACACCATCCAGCCCATCCCGCAGCAGCACTGCTCCAGACTCACTGGCATCCACTTCAAGGATGAATGGAAGAGAGAAGTCAGGGGCGGCCAAAACTGGAGCACTACAGAGAAGAGATTTGGAGGCATTAAAAGAATGATTACACTCGTCAGTCCACACAAACGGGACTGCAGGGCTGCACAGCCTGGTGAGGGGGGCAACAACTACTGAAAAGTTTTTACAGAAGCATCTGTAGTATCCAGCCATGCCCAAAAACCGTCTTAGTTTCCGTCTTGTTGTTGGAACTGGGAATGACAACACCGCTTCAACAGGTTTAACCTGCCCATGACCTACTTGTTTCCCTAGGTAGGTGATGGTAGCCTTACCAAACTCACACTTGGCAAAGTTGAGTGTCAGGGATGCATCAGCAAGACGCTGGAATACCTCCTGCAGAGTGGCCCAATCATTTGAATAGACAACAACATCATCTAGGTACACCTTAAAATTTTGCACATCACCTAGGACCAGGTGCATCATCCGCTGGAAGGTGGCTGGTGCGTTCCTCATACCAAAAGTCATGACAGTGTACTGCAGGAAGTGGTCTGGGGTAACGAATGCTGAAATGTCCGAGGCCCTGGGAGTAAGAGGGACCTGCCAGTACCGCTTTAACAGGTCTAACTTTGTAATAAATGTGGCTGGGCCAATACTGTCTATGCAGTCCTCCATCCGAGGCAGGGGAAATGAGTCAGGCACCGTTACTGCATTCACTTTCCTAAAATCTGTACAAAAACGAGGTGTACCATCAGATTTTGGAGTCAGCAAACAAGGAGAGCTCCAGGAACTTTTACTAGGTTTTGCTAAACCATTTTCCACCAAATATCGTACCTCCTGTTTCATTTGCTCCCGCTTAACTACAAGACAACGATAAGCATTTTGTTTTATCGGAGCAGCATTACCTACATCAATGTCATGTTGTAATACATTGGTGCGAGAGGGGACATCACCAAACAGAGTAGGGAAAGTTTGGAGTAACTCTATGATCTCCTCTCTTTGATCTGCCGGTAAGTAGGAAAGTTGTGAATTAACACTGGATAGAAATTGTGAATTGGACAACATACCACACTGCTGACCATCAGAAATAGTCATCAACCCATCCTCAGTCTCAGGACCCACACAAAGCATCAAAGCAGATTTCACTGCAGGGACAGCAGCCTCTGGTGCCCTTTTCTGTGCACACTGAGCAGCTTCTCTGGAACGATAGGATTTTAACATGTTAACAGGACACAACCTGGTTTTCCTCCTCCGTTCTGGAGTACTGATGATGTAGTTTGTGTCTGACACTTTTTTCTCCACTACGTAAGGACCTGAAAAATGAGCAGTGAGAGCAGAGCCAGGGGTGGGCAATAACACTAGCACTTTATCCCCAGGCTGGAAGTGTTGCTCAACAGCTCTCTTGTCAAACCTTCTCTTCATACTGTCCTGTGACTCTGAAAGTGTGTCTTTAGCCAACATGGTGGCATGATGCAACCGTTGCTTACACTTAGAAACAAAGTCAGATATCTTAATTTGTGGGGATGTACCAGACATGAGCTGTTCTTTCAACACTTTTAGGGGACCTCGCACATCAACACCAACTCAGCTGGACTATACCCAGTAGATTCTTGTTTAGCATCACGGATGGCAAAAACAAATGGCAAACCCTCATCCCAATCTTTCCCTGTGTCATAACAGTATTTCTTTAACATAGACTTAAGGGTCTGATGCCAACGCTCCATTGCACCCTGACTCTCTGGATGATAGGCACTGGACACTGAATGAGTAATGCCAAAAGACTGCAGAGTTTGTTTAAAGGTCCCATATTATGCTCCTTTTCTGCAGTTTAACATGGGTCCTTGATGTCTTCATGAATCGTTAGTAACATGCTTTGGTCCAAAAAGCCAATAAATAAAGCACAGCAGCATTGTTTCCAGGCCCACATAGCCCCTCTGTTCAGAACGGTCTGATTTAGTGGGCGGGGACCTTAATATGTTAATGAGCCACTGCTGATACGCCCAGCTCTTCCGCATGGTCTGCCGAGGGGGAGGACGGCGTCGCGTAACCATGACGACTGGGCCCTGAGAGAAAATGGCTGCAGGACAACAAACTGTGGTTCAGCCGTTCATGTTTGAGACGGAGCCAGACCCCAAATATGAAGAGGCAACAGAAGAAAGTCGAGAGCCAAGGATACCAGGAGGTTTTTCAGTGGTCGGTATGTAAAGTTTGTTACTTCAATGCTAATGTGTAGACGAATTAAAGCTGTTCTGCCGTTCTTGCTCCCCCCTCCCCCTCCGTGTGTTGTTATCATTAGCTCCTCGACTGTGTAGTTTGTGTTCATGCGGTGCTAACTAAAACTTAGACTGGCGTTAAATAGCGTTCAGTAAGGGATAATGTAGAGTGAGCAGGTTACTACAGAGACATGTAAACCCCGACGCGAGGCGGAATTAACTTTTATTGATATGTAACACTAAACCGGCTGGCCGTTGCTACTGACAGTGAAATAAAACCGAGGGAAGGGGACTTCTTTGTTGTTGTGAAATGTAAATAATGTCCGGGTTCTTCAGGGCCACAATGTTTTACAGAAATAACAGTTATGTGACTGACCCATCAGAATACAGCATTTAATAGAACCATATAGTGCATGTCAGTAACGTGCTGCCACTGAGCAAATGTTTGTCATAACCTGTAATTCTAAGCAATTTTCTGTGAACCGTATCTTTCATGTATGCCACACAGTAGCTGTCTTAAACACCTCTTTACTTGCAATATTGTTTATTACACAGACCTGTGTATACTAGCATTATATTGTCTTAAACAAAAACAAGACATCATGGTTGCTTAACTAGTACATCTCCTTTACATAAAAATTTGACTGAACATCCTGTTTTTACTCTTCTCCTACAGAGGTGCTCCTGTGGCAACTGTGCAAAAACACAGAGCCTGAAAATGTCTGTTGCATGGAGATACCAACGGTATTGTGAAAACTTAGTGCAAAATAATTTCGTACATTACATTTTTGTACTATGATGTCACTTACTTACCCTTTTTAATTAACTAGGTCAGAGGAAGACTACAGGAACTCCCAGATCCACCATCCTGGACTCAGACCTCTATTCTTTAATGTGTTGTTTCAGTGCAAAATGCCTTCAATATTTATAGAGCAGACTATGGGCCTTTACATCTAAGAGGAATAATGCAGAAGTATTTTTACATAAACGCTCCTATTACTGTTACACAAAATAGTATGGATTAAAAATACATCACTGTTTCCTCCATCTTACATTTTTACAGTTTATCTTTTTTGTTCTTTACTTATAAACATAACATGTAACATAAGGAACACTGAAAACACACTAAACAGCTCATGTAATCTTTTTATTGTGAAAATATTTTTACATATAAAATCAAATGTACTGCAGGCATTTTTTTAATAAAAGGAGGTAAAAAAGACATGAAAAAGATAAAATTTAAACAGAAACTGTAAAACCATAATAACAAATATATAAGAAAAAATATATACATAAAAATACCAATGAAAGTAACCCTTCAGTTCGGACAAAAGCTGCACATCATGTCCAGCTGTTACAGATCCCAGGCCTACAGCCCCTCTGTGAGCTGGTGTTGGAGCTTCTGGGCTGAAGAATCAGGGTGGTGCTGCCCGCCTGCGTGGTGCGTCAGATAAGAGCGGAGTTTCCTGATGCAGAAGACCAGTATGAGGGGTTCAGAGCTCTCCTTGGTTGAACCTTGACACAGAGCTGGCTATCACATTCACCTTGTCAGGTCTGTCATATTGAGCAGAGAGGTCTTCTGGGTCTGGTATTTTCTGCAGCTCCTTCAGGTATGAGGCAGGGTCCTGGAAAACCTTCTCAAAGACAAGGTCCAATGGTGCCTCTAACATAATCTGAAATGCAAGAAACAAAAATGTTTGATTACAAAAAGAAATTGCACTAAACTCAAAATACCTCACTTTTGCTAAACTTTTTTTTGCATCGTCTTTTCTTTACACCATTTCCTTATTTATCATTTATTCTCAATGCCATGTTAAAAGCACTTTTATTGAAGTTTTCTTTATGTTTTCCTTTTCATGTTATTCCTATTTGCCAATGTTTTTAAATTTGTGGATTTTTAATAAAGGCATGTGCATTTTACAGAAAGTTGGCTCTGCTTTCACTGGCTTTGCTGTGCAGTCTCCCGTCTTGGATTTTAGGAAGCTGACTTTAAACAGGATTCACCATCAGAAGATGTTGCCTGAGGTCGACCAGCATAGACACAAGAAAAAAAAATGTTTAACCTTTTAAAGCAAGAAAAGACAAATTATAGCCATAAAATTTTATTATTTTGTGGAGCTTAAATGTTTGTTTCACTTTGTACTGTAATAAACAAAAAAAAAATCCATGAAATGTAAAATACAGTTTTTGAATCTCATTAGATACATTAGGTGTTTCTGGCAACTGAAAATTCACTTGAGTACTTTTATTTTTATCATTTATCTGCTTGTATTCATATGGTTTTCTTATTTGTTGATCATATTGATCAGACAGAGGTATAAAGTTTATCAAATATGATACAACAGGCTTTCAGGGGTTAGTGTGTTTTCAGTTACAAATGTCTCTTTAAGTGATACATAACCAAATGTCTATGCCTATATGCTTTTAGTAAATAAATTAGGAGGACAATCATCTCACAGATCTTATTTGACTGCCTCAGTTCCTCCTAACATACTAACGTGCTGTGGTGTTATGTGTCTGTAACTTTTCCTCACAGCTAAACTCCACACAGTCACACAGCTCGTATGACAGCATCCTGGGGGCATTTGAGTCTTTAAACTTACAAAAATCGATTAAATTAATGTGGTCAAAACGACACTGTGGCCACAAAAGCCGGTGACGCCGATCACATCTGCAGATACACTGATTTGAGCCGATGTTAGCGTTACATGTTACATAGTTTCCTCTGTTGTTAGTATTGATGTTTACATGACCTGCGGCAAAACGCACAGAAACAGTCTTCACCGATCGTTTCCCTCGTCCACAGTTTTGACACAAAAATGAGTTTTGAGACCATCGGAGATAATTTCCCGATTACATTGCTTCAGTGAGTGCAGAGCAGTTTGTCTCGTACTCAGATCTCTATACATTTAACAGTGTCCAGCACAGTAACACACAACAGGGACTTCACATTACAGTCCTGAACAAACACGGAAAATAAAATCCTGGATAGAAAACAGAGAAGATCGTTTCCCCCAAACATTACAGGCTAAACAACAGGCTAACCGCAGCTAAACTTAGCCTCCTAAAGTTAACACTGAGGGAGAGATGAGAGGAGGGGGTGTATGAGGAATAATTATATTCATCCAACTGTTAAACTCCTCTTGACTAATGTAGGAATATCCAAACATCTAAGTTTACACTGCAGGCTTTCAGAGTAACTTTAACACTGAAGAAAATCTTGAGCTCTTACATCTGGTCCACTTCCCTCTGCTGTTAGCATTAGCTCGTAGCAATAAGCTAAATAAATACCACACAGCATTAAAATACTCACATTTCCATGGTCCGAGGTTTGGTGGCAGACAGTTGGTGCTGAGCCTGGACTCAGGAAAAGTCTAGTTCCCAGTCCTGTGTTGAACTGACTGAAGTTGAAGAAGCAGTCGGACGTGAAGTGACTGACACACACACACACACACACACACACACACACACACACAGGTTTTACCCGAGTGTAGCTGCTCATTCCCTTCAAAATAAAATTAATCCACTTGGTCCTCTGAGGCTGGTAGCCTATATGTAAAGAAAGATGTGGCCGTTTACTGCCGACAACTGAGCGGCGGTAGCTTTTGAGCTTAGACATGCTGAACACAGATCTCTCAGTAAGAGTGAAAACAACATGGCTGCTCTTCACAGAGGAATCTCCGCAGCAGGGTGGGAGTGGAGATACTCAGGTGGACCAATCAGATAGTTTATGCAAATAAAATATACTGTTACGTAACAGTATATCCGCAGATTCAACAGCTCACTGAAGGACATGATTTTACACCCATGCAGCCTACTAAATACAGGTTTTGTTATAAAAGATAACATTTTGTGGGCTGGGAGGAAGGCCAAAGACCCAAAATTGTGTTCAAAAGACTTAAAAAAGTGGATTTTGCATAATATGGGACCTTTAAAGTTTTGAGGGAAAATTTGTTCCCTGATCTGTCTGTACAATTTTTGGTAATCCAAATGTTGTAAAGAATTTTGTCAAAGCTTTAGTGATTGTCAAAGCACTAATTTTCCTCAAGGGAATGGCCTCAGGAAAACGTGTTGCAACACACATGACTGTCAACATGAACCGATTACCTGCCTTTGTCCTGGGCAATGGGCCCACACAGTCCACAATGACATGTTCAAATGGCTCACCCACCGCAGGAACAGGACACAGAGGAGCCGGAGGTACCACCTGGTTTGGCTTCCCCGACAGGACAGAGGCAAACAAAGAGTCAGACAAGTCAACATTCTCAGCTTGTTTACGCACCTGAGCTCTGGTTAGCACACTAACTGCAAACACTTCTGGATGATGCCGAGCCAAATCATCCTGTACCGATTCAGAGATGGGCACTTCAACAACCTCAGGAGCAGGATAAACTTTACCTCCAGCAATATCATTACCCATGATGAAGTCTACCCCCTCAATAGGGAAAATGGATCGTACCACTACAGGGAAGAAACCAGATGCCATCTTAGAGTTAACATGGATACGATGAAGAGGAGCAGGAACAAAACTCATCCCGATACCTCTGACTACAGTGCTGGTATCACAGGCGGACTGTTCATTTACCGGTAAGACACTTGA
Organism: Cetoscarus ocellatus; assembly: GCA_037902135.1. Classification (NCBI taxonomy): domain Eukaryota; kingdom Metazoa; phylum Chordata; class Actinopteri; order Labriformes; family Labridae; genus Cetoscarus; species Cetoscarus ocellatus. Next base: position 49,302 of record JBAMNC010002100.1, on the reverse strand, counting down.
GAATGAATGACTGTGAGCCACCTGTATCTCAGAGTATCGTTACAGGCCGTTGATCTTCATGCCATCCTGTAAGGGACACAGATCCACTAAAAATGAAGGGTTTAAAACATTCATCAGGCCCATCAGGGGGTGTGGATTTACCAACTGGACACACTGTCTTCACCAACCCAACACCTTTGGGGTTTTTAGGGGCAGAAGCCTGCTGTTTACGCTTCCAAGCCTTACAGTCAGCAATTAAGTGGTCATTGTTTTGGCAAAAGAAACAGAGTCTATCTGCCTTAGGACTAGAAGTAGATGAAGCTCTAGCACGTGTAGGATTTAGGTCCTGAACTTTCTGATTGGGGTCACGAAGGAGAGAGTCACGTTTGGGAAAGACTTTTATGGGTTAATGCAAACTCAGCTAGAGTGGCTGCTTGCTGTAAAGTAGTTACCTTTTGCTCATTTAGATAGACTAAAGTGCGCTCAGGGACTCAATTTTTGAATTCCTCTAGTAAAATAAGTTCACGCAATGTAGAAAAATCATCACTTACATGCCAAACACCATCGATCAAATAAGACACCCTTCTCTCTTGCAAAGTCAGTGTAGGACTGGCTAGGAGTTTTCCTCAGGTTCCTAAAACGCTGACTGTATGCTTCCGGCACCAATTCAAAAGCTCTGAGGATCGCATTTTTGACTTTGTCATAGTTAAGGCTGTCTTCCACTGAAAGTGAGGCACAAGCCTCCTGAGCCTTACCAGACAGACGACACTGTAGAAGAATGGACCAGGCATCTGGTGGCCATCGCAGGGCACTTGCAACGCGTTCAAAAGTAGCAAAGTAAGATTCCACTTCTGCTTCTCTGAACACAGGGACAAGAGAAATATTTTTACTCACATCAAACATTGGAACAGAATCAGAGTCTACACACGGGCTGAGCTTAGGAGTTTGTGCCTGTAGCTCTAACTGCTTCATTCTAACAGCAGTGTCTGCTTCAACTTTTTCAACTCAAGTTCCCTCTCAAGCTGAAACTCACGGTCCCTTTCCTCTTTCTCAATTTGAAGGCGGGCTAGGCGTACTTTGAGCTGGGCATCCAGTTTTGATCCTACAGAGGACTGTAATGAAAAAGGCTCAAATTGTGGCAAAGTATATAGTTTATTTTCATCTTCATCTTTTCTCACAACTGGGGTGATACTATCAGGTTGCACTTCACTTACTCTCCCCTCCACTGGAGAAGATGCATGGCTTTCAACCATGGAAGCTGCTGCTACCAGCCCTGGAGACTGCATAACTGTAGGGGGGGAAATACCTTGTGCCACTAAACCCTCCAGAATAGTTACTTTTTAACTCTTTTTCATCACATTGGAAAAAGAAATCATGTAATGTAAACCCATTTCACACAGGTCTGCTTTCCTACATTCATGTATCTGTGTGACTGAAGGCTTAGCTACAAATTCTTTCAAAGTAAAGGTTGCCATACTCACCTACCAAATCCCAACACGGACCCAAAGTTGGTTCCACACTATCTGCTGGTTTATGAAAAAAAAATGTATACAAATTGGGTTAGCATCTACTGTGACACGGTAGATCCAATGCCAGATATCATTAACAACAAGTGACAAAACCAACCTTTATAAAACAAACTCCCCCAGATCCTGCCTTACCCTCACTTACCTATCTATCTTCAGTGGCTTGCTGAGCTCGAGGTATCACCCAATCAGTAAGTCGAGGCTTGACCAGACAGAGGCAAACCACAACATCTGAAAGAGATGCACACCCCCCTCAGGATTACCACCTAGAAAAAAAACAAACTAAAACAACAAATGAGTGCCCGAAGGAAGGTCTGCAACGCAGTCCAGCTGAGCACTCCCCTATTCTAAACTGAGGAAGCAGTTTTCAACAGGTTAGAAGGTTGGGAGAAGAAATAATCTGTGCAATAAACCCCACCGTCAACACAGCAGATAGCTCAACCCCAGAGAATTTCACTTACCTTGAAAGAAATTCCAGTCTCTGTCCTCAATTATCCCAGACGAGCCCCCAAATTGTTACATTCCCCAAAATAGGGGATGAAGGGGAAATAACAATTAAAGAAAAAAATACCAGGGAATGAGGAGAGAGGCAGGAATCATCCAAAATAAGTGAAAGTTTATTTAACAAAGTCAACTAAAAACCAACGAGCTTAATGGAGTTTCCACAAAACTTGAGGGTGAGCCTAGAAGAAAAGGAAAAAAGTCTGGGTGTCTTCCACTGAAGAATGATGGCGTTTTCCCCATGAAAACCCGTGTAGAGCCCTCACACTGTCTGCTGCTGGGAGACAAAGGCTCCCTGCTCTCCTCCTTTTAAACCAGCTCTCTGCTGCAGCCACAGGTGTAGTCCATTCTGCAATCTGAGGGTGATTCCTCAGCTTGCAGCAGAGTGAGGAGGAGAGGAGAGAGGAGAGAGGAGGAGAAAACACACACAAAAAAAAACACTACCTGTAACACTAAGTTTATATGTTTTGCAAAACATTTCTTAACCCCCCTCCTCCCCCACCTGTATTTACGTAAAATGGTTCAGTCCACCCGCTCCATCAGACAGCCTGCAGAGCGCTTACTCTTCACAGACAGCGAGTGGAGGAACAGAGGCAGAGAGGCAGGATGCTTCAAAAATCTTGGAGCAAGAAACAAAAAGAAAAAAAGACTCAGACAGGAGAAGGAAGAAAGGGGTCGACAGTATGTCACCCAGTTCTTCCACAGACAAGGTGGGTCTGTTAGTGGTTCATGTGATGAAAAGTTCTGGAACATCAGCCTGTTGTCTGTTCCTAACTTTGTCCATAGTTTATGAACCAGCTGACTTTTCTCCCATATTAGCTCATATTTCTGAAGAAAACTCTGGACATTTCACTGTTGTTTTAGTTAAATAATCAATGCAGGCAAACGTTTAGCAAGCTGCTATGCCCATAGTCAATCATTTCCCCCCCACAGACACGTCAAAAGGAGCAGCAGCTGTCTGTCAGTCCCCCCTGCCCCACCTGAACAAGCCCAGGTACCCCCTGAGGAAGGAGGTGACCAGCTGTGTGTGACATTAATCGACTATTATGGAGAAAAAAAAACATTAGAATATAAAAAAATCTTTCTGAAATTAAAAAGCCAATAGTCAGTATTTATTTCAGAACGATTTTAATGATTTAAAAGCATCAGCTATCTCTGAAATATAATGTTTGGCCAGTAGTTTGGGACTCAGATCCAATCAGAGAAATGTTTACATTTTCTGGAAATCAGATGATTAAATAGCAACAACCACATAGCCTCATATGTAATTTTTCACCACAAATCTAATGTCATCACCTGTGAGCCTACAGTTTTGGAGATAAATTAAACCTGCATGTGTGGTTACATGTTCAAATTACAATATATCATATAAGGCAATTGGCCATTTTGTTTTTGATGATGTTTTCTCCACAGATTATAATTGCATTTCATTTAAATGGAAGAGGTTATTTTGTATCTAAGTTTTGTATTTTCAGGTAATTATTCTAAAGAGAATTTAATGTTCAATTCTTTAAAGGAAGGGATGGGTTTTTCAAATATAGAGTATCAGTCTTGGGCAAATAATTAAATCTAAATCAATTTCATTGTATTTTCAGTGCTTCGCCTACCAAGTAACTGTCATGTTGTTCTTTTCACAAATATAGAAATGATTGTAAAAAATATCAATAAAATGCAGAATTATGTAAATAGTATTAAAATTTTTCCGCCGGCCTTAAAGCTGGGGGGGCCCAATAAGATTTATTTTCATGGGGCCCAATATCCCTGGCAGCACCCCTGACTGCAACTGTATAAATGTTCAGAAAAGTCTCAAATTGTGCATGGAGTATCCTGACCCTTTAGGAAAACTAGCAGAATAAGATTATAGGGCTTGCTGCCTTTCTATTTTCAAATACCACCCTCATCATACTCCAAAAGACAAAAAAATGCCTGTCTGCCTGACAATTTATCATTAAAAGTGATTATTTTCAAGCATTTTATTACACATCTCACTACCTCAGATGTATATGAAAAACTTCCCAAGGTTATAAGCTTCAATTTAAGCCCAAAATGACCTTTCTATCTAGAAGATTGCACATGCTATGACTAAAGTTCTCCACTGTATCTCTCGGAGGAAAAAAGAACTTTCAAGATTTAGCCTTCCAAAAGGGATTAAGCTTGTTTATTGCATCTAAATAATATCTCAAATAATATGTTAAACAACAGAGACCTGAGTTATGTACTGCTATACTATCTGGAATGAAATACATGAAAAGTGAATACTATATCATGATATACGCCCCCCCAGGGAAGACTGGGGTATTAGGATGCAACATAAAAGAACACAGTGACCAAGGTTACACACATCAACACACTAAGCAACCAATACAGTAACCCTGCTACACATCACACCCCACCTGAACTTATTCAGCAAAGACATTTTGGTTGTAAGTTGATTTTATTTTCTGGCTAAAGAAACAGATTGAGAGCATTATTGATGTCAATGGGCCGACCAATAATTATTTTTAACTGAAAGGTTAGCCAGCTGGCTTTATTTTTCTACTTACTAGGCAATGAATTGTTGTTTCCTTTTGTTGTCTTTATTTATTTCAGAATGGTAAAATATAAAAGAGATGAGACAGAGACTAGGGTGCATATGAGTATAAGGCAGCAAAGAGCTCGCTAGATAACGTTAATATTACTGTTATTTGGCTATTGTAATAATGTATGTGTTGTTGTTTTAGCTAGCTAGTTAATTTAACTTTGAGTAATCTCATTAATGTAGGCTGAGTTTGATAAACTTCGCAAAATATTTATAATATATTCTAGAGTTTAGTCACCCAAACCAGCAGTTGAGTGGGAGACAGCCTATCATCAACAACAGTACGTCAATGTCTGAAAAAGTCACCCTATATTTCACAACTCAGTGTTGTAGGTATGGTGTGTGTGTGTGTGTGTGTATACAATATTTCACTGTTGTAATGAATGTAATGACTTTCTGATAGTTGCAAAATGCCAAGAAACAACAAGATGACGAAGAATGGACAGCAGGCCAGAGTTCAAAGAAGAATAAAAATCAGCCCCCACCTCAGCCATCTCTGAAAACTGCATCCTACATGGTTGTAAGGGGACAGTAAAAGACAAGTTCATACCTTTGTCTTCTCAGGCTGATCCACTGAGTGCATTTACTGCTATCTATCAGTGGCGGCTGGTGCCAAAATTTTAAGGGGGGCGCAGCTTTGGAGGAAACAAACCAAAGAAGCGCTCCATACTACAGTGAAAAGAAACTAAAGACAAAACATACTCACAATACAACCTACTTTGAAATATGCACTATTTGAACAGAAATGTTGCCCTCCTTTCCTTCGGGGCTGCAAATTTCTCAGTGACCCACTGACTGAAGTCCATCATCTCCGTCACCAGTCTCTCTTCCATTGACAGCATGGCCAGTGCATTCAGCCTGTCCTGGTTCATGGTGTTTCTCAGGAAAGTTCTGAGAAGCACCTCAGCTTCTGCAGTGGTCATGGGTGTGGTGATGAGGATCTTTAGCAGAGTGACAGTCTCTGAAAATACCTCTCCAAGATTATTTTCCATCAACAACTGGATAAGATCCACAGCTCCACAGCAGGCCTTGAACTCCTCCTTGCTGTAGATTAAGACTGAGCTCTGTCTTCAGCTTTAGTTGAGCATTGGGTCGGCCTTCAAGGTGCTGCTGAGAGAATCTTCAGGAAACATGGCGTGGTACTGTGTGAATCTGTCATTAAAAAGTACATAGAAAAACACATTTTATTACCAAAAGTTAACATCAGTATTTACTGAAAAAAATCAATAAAACAGCCAAAGTTTAACCTGCTCCCAGAAAATAAAGCTCTAATTTATGTCAGTTTCACTATTTTCTGAACATTTCTTGTGTCACCTGAACAGTGTCTTATGTTATACCTGATGTCTCATGGCTCAAGATTGTAAACACAAACAGAATCTTATGTACCACTAAACTGATGCTTTAAAACTAAAGGTAAAACTATGTGATACAGTTTTTGTTATAGATTAACTGTAAAAAGTATGAACAAACAAAACAAATAAGAAAAAAAAACAAATAAGAAAAAAAAATCAGATACAAGCACGCAGCACAAAGGGCAGACGGCTCACACCAGCTGACTGATTCTCATAACTGAAATGGAGGCTGTCAGTGTTTGGATGACATTTATAGTTTTCAGCAAAATTACTTCAAATTTTAAAAAGTCAAAAAAATGAACTTCACTGTACAGGAGTCTGTTTCCATCTGCTGGAGCTTTTGAATACTTTTACTTTGTACCGTTATGTGCAGTATTCAGTCAGCAAAAACCACCAACAGAATGTATAATTTTTGTATCCAAATAGAACATTTTATAATAGCAACTAAACATATGGTATACAATTATATATAATGACAATACTATGTATATTTATATTGATATTTGTTATTTTTTATCACATGTTTAGTTGCCATAATAAAACTACAACATTTAAAGACAAGATATACATTTTGTTGGTCTGTTTTCGTTGATTTTATACTGTGCACAATGGTACAAGCTGGAAAGGCACAAGTTAAGTGTCAAATCTAAAATCTCCAGTGGATTAAAAAATAATTCTGTAATGGACATACACCTAAGAGGGAAAGAATTTGTGACGTTTACACTTTTGGGGCTAATAAAACCCCACTGTTTTCACCAGTAAACTGCAACACATAACTTGATAGCATTATCAAGTCTTCTTTTTGTAATTTTTTAAAGGCTTTCACACAATGTAACAGTAATATTTAATGAGCACTGCAATAAACCTCTGCAATAATCTGCATGCACTTGTGTATTACAATTTCTCCTATCTTATTCCTGCTTTGCCATGATTTTTAAAATATATATTTTTATAGGTCCCTTAATATAATATTATAATCAAAATAATGCATCAATTTTGTCAATTAAATTTAAAATGAACTTCTAGTAGGGTAAAAAAAAAAACTTACCCACCCATTAAAAGCCCCGATTCCTCCTAAAAGTATGTTGTTTCTGTAAAAAATATGCAAGAATTAAAAACTATATAGATTTTTGAGAACTTAAGTCGGCAAAAGGATAATACTCTACTGAACAAAGCATTTATATCCTCTTGGCAAACTCATTTTGTGGCTCCTGATCTGTAGTTTAGTGCCATGTGTGACATAAAATGCAAAACTTTGCCCCTTGAATTATGTTATGTCTACTAGGAAAGACACATCCTAATCTAATCTTCAGTGCAGCATAGCCTCTCACTGATTTTCTTCTCTAATGCAATCTCACCTCTTCTGTGATCCTCTGACGGATCTCTGGACGACGCCTCCTCGGTGCATGGGAGCATCAGTCGGACGCGTGAGGATACCCGAGATACTTGCGCATGAGTAAATCATATCTGCTGCGATGACGTGTCGATGTGATTGACAGCTCTCGTTGTCCAGTCACACGAGGAAAAGAAACACCAGAACAATACTGATTTGCTGCCAGTCCAAGTGGGAGTGTCCGGGGCGCTCTTCTCTGCGCCCCGGGGGCAAAGTTGAAGCGACCAATCCCAAAGACGCCTCAGGTCACATGCTGAGCAAAAGTTTAAGGACTTGCATAGACACCCATTAGGCCGGCGCCCCTCTGTACGTAAACTATGTATTCACAACAGAGTTACTACGTAAAAACATTGTGAAACCCCTTTTATTGAATGGTGACAGATGCTGCTGACAGACTATTACTATGTGGTAAAAATAAATGTTTTTATCCGTTATTTTTTATAATTTAAAGACAAATTATGTTGTGTTTAAGTGGACTTTCTCTGTCAAATTTTGGAGGGGGCGGCGCCCCAGCGCCCCCTATTGACAAGCCGCCACTGCCACAATGCACAGCAAATGTGAGTGTACATACGATGTACCCTACGTTGTACTCCCGTATACCACAATGCAGTCATGTTTTTCCAGAGAAGACGAAGAAGAAGAAGCGTAGAAAGAATGCTGCTAAGGCACAAATTGGCGCCGGTTTCGTTTACAAATGTAAGAAAGGTTGAAGTATTTTTAACACGTTCGTAGCATAGCCTTTTTACATCTTGTAACGGCTGTAAACAGCTGCAAAATTTGCTACTTATCCTCCCGAGTGCCCGGTTTGTTTACGTGATGCTTGGCGCTTCCACTTCCGTCACAGGAATATCCGGCTCATCTACTGACGCTATGACATTTAGAAAATGTCGGTGTAGTGTCCGAAATCTCGTTCTGTCATTCCCTCTGTAGTTCACTATTTCATTTAAACTACATAGGGAATAGTGAGTGAGTGAATGAGTGGACGATTTCAAACACAGCTATTGACTTACTGTTGTTGACGATAGGCTGTCTCCCTCTCAACTGCTCGTTTGGGTGACTAAACTCTAGAATATATTATAAATACTTTGCAAAGTTTATCAAACTCAACCTACATTAATCGGATTACTCAAAGTTAAATTAACTAGCTAGCTAAAACAACAACCCATACATGTGATGTGTAGCAGGGTTAGTGTATTGGTTGCTTAGTGTGTTGATGGGTGTAACCTGGTCACTGTGTTATTTTATGTTGCATCCTGATACCCCAGTCTCCCTGGGGGGGGTGTATATCATGATATAGTATTCATTTTTCATGTATTTCATTCCAGATAGTATAGTAGTAAATAACTCGGGTCTCTGTTGTTTAATATATTATTTGAGATATTATTTAGTTGCAATAAATACGCTTAGTCCCTTTTAGAAGGCTAAATCTTGAAAGTTCTTTTTTCTCCGATTTGAGATACAGTGGAGAACTTTAGTCATAGCATGTGCAATCTTCTAGATGGAAAGGTCATTTTGGGCTTAAATTGAAGCTTATAACCTTGGGAAGTTTTTCATATACATCTGAGGTATTGAGATGTGTAATAAAATGCTTATACAGTTGCAGTACCTTAATATTTACAATGACATCATTTCGCCGGAAGCTTTTCCCAAAAAAGTTTTTTTTTGGCTCCTGAGACCAAACGGCCCTGAGTTGGGGTTGGTCCCTATCAACCTGTGATGGTCCAAGGTATGGGATAACTGAAAATAATAGTGAAGAAAAGGTTGCAAAAAACATCCTGAGGGGTGGACCTGGCTGCCGGCCTAATAGTATGTGTGTGTGTGCCTACAAGGTAAGACCTGTGTGTGCTATGTATGAGTTCTGATGGGAATGTGGGTGTGAGAAAGAAAACAAACTTAGAGTTGCAGACATCTCAGGAACATTAGACATGAACAGTTGATGTCTAGAGATGGGAAAAGTTAGGGTTGGACAAGGTCAGGACATCTGGGTCTCTGCATATCTATGTGCTAGTGCTGACACTTATGACTTAAAGTCATAGGTGATGTGTCAACCAAAGGCTGAAGCTGAGAGAAGAAAAAAGACTGTATGTGTCACATTATAAGGGATTAAAATATTGTTACCTTAAAGCAGGTTACTCAAAAAAGGTCTAAATATACCAAGCACTCATGAAATAGTAAATTTCCCCAGCAAATGTTGAATGTTGGTATGCTGGTCATTTTAATCACTCAAGTATTAGTATAGCTAGTAATATAAGTTTTTATATTAGTAGACAGATACAGCATATCTGGCATTGTTGATCGTAATCGGGCACATATTTTGCCTTATGTTTTGGTTTTATATTAGTCAATGACAGATTGCCTTATATACTTGGTTTATATTACACCTTATGCCTTTTATAATGACTTTATCTTATCCATAACAATATTCCAAATGTTACATTTTATAATGTCTTTGTGTTCTCATAGATATTTTGTCATATATAGACGTCAAACACCAGCATATAGAGTTCCACACTGAGTGTAGAAATGGGTACAGAATGTATTATCTATTTAGGGTCTACAATAGTTATAAATGACCACAAAAATGTATATTTAAAGATTGTTTTCATAATATATCAGAATCTCACAATGTAGTTAGAATTATCACATGAAATATTATATACCATATAATGGTTTTTGGTCATATTAAGGTAATTTTTTTTTTATATATTTGAATTAAAATAATGATCGCACCAACATTATAAAAAGGTTATTTTCCTAAAACATAGAGCCAGAATACATATCTAATAGAGTGCATTGTTCAAAGTTGAGAAAATTAAACTGAAAACAAGTATTTAAGGAAAGAACATAATGTACAGAACATTCTGTTCCAAAGCAAAAGGAAAAGCTCGACCATATTTGGAGCTAAGTGGGAAGCCATTTTGTAGCACATTCTGCCATCTTGAATAAGCCACATAATTAAGGAAAGAAAGGAACATGCCTTATTGTGCCTTATAAACAAAAGATGAAGAAATTCTGGACTCCATTGGATTGTATAAAGGTATATAGGATGGGAAAATTACACAATTATATTCATAATAAAGGAAAGTGAATGTTGAAAAAATCTGGGAGGGAACCTTCTGGAAGATGGGGAAAGTCCCAGACGGGGAAAGTCCCACCCAACATGTTATAAAACATACAGACAACAGCTCGAACTGTTGTTTTGGGGTGTCGCAACACAAAGCAACTCCCGTTTGTAATTTTTAACCTAGTGACCATAATAAATGAGTTTCTTGAAAGTGGACTTTGCCTGCGTTTGTGCGTCCTTGAAGAGCGAGAGCACAAATTTAAACTCGAGATTTTTATATCTGTGTTATCTTAGCTGCCATTACTGCGCAGAAGTTACAGCCAGCCCATTCGATATTTACTAAGAAAAAAAGACACTACTAGGCTATGTGCTCTTGACAAAAAATAATTTATTGTGTTAGTAACACAATAAATGGTTCAGAAATACCAGCATACCGGATATCAGCAAAATTCCAGTACCATACATCCCTACTTATTTGAATTGTACTAAACTGTTCACTGACTCAGTAAAGTCAGTGGCACAAAAAGTGGGTATGCACTATATGCGGCGCATAGGGGCGCCGCGCTAGAAGGGGCGCCAAAGTGATGGGGAAGAAATTATTTTAAATCTGTATTTACTGTAATGAACAGCAGTTTGTGCATGTGTCAATAGTATGTTCAAGAACAGGCATGTCAGTGACTGATAGGGTGCCCCTACGCTTCTTCTTCACCCCCTCTGTCTCCTCACCCTCCACAGTGCTCTCTCTCCAGAGGGCGCACCCCCTGGAGCATGCGCTGGAGTAAGAGTGTATTCTTTTGAATCATGTTGACAGATTACAGAAAACTAAAGATGGAGAGGCAAAAAAGAAAGCTATCAGGGGCACAAAACAGAAAAAAGAAGAGGGGGAGGGAGAAGGATTTTAAAGGAATGAAAAAAGCTTTTCAATCTGGCTGACAGACAGCAGGTAAGTTTTTTCAGTGTATCAAGAGGAGGCTTGTAAATATTTAGTTTAGCAAAAGCTACTACTAGTAAAAACGACAGGCTACTGTTGTCTTGCAACTTTGTAGCAGGGCTGAAACGATTCCTTGAATTATTCGGGTGATATTATTAGCTTAAATCAGTCATGTAAGCCCTATATGCTATGGTCTAAGCTTGGGCACTGTGCTGTGTTTCACGCGGAGCGGTGGACGGTTATTTGAGTGGCTCATTGTCCAAGTTTTCACTGTCACTTAAGATGCACTCCTCTGTGTTAAGATCATGAGGCGAGAAAGAAGCTGATTGATGCATTCATGCTGAAGACAGGCACTCCTACTGCTGCTTTTCTACATAATCACTGGTTGTGGGTAACTTAAATCAGACTTGTGGGACTTTTATAAATTTCTCTTATTGACCAGACAGTTTTACAGAGGAGTGACATGCTTCATGCCGGCTCCGTCAGGTACTTTGTCCCCCGCCTCTCTCTCTCTCTCTCTCTCTCTCTCTCTCTCTCTCTCTCTCTCTCTTCCCCGCGTGGGATTGTGACAGTTAATTATGACCGATTACAAACTCACCCCTTTGGCACATCTTTGATTGTTATTTTTTTTATCAAAATCCTTTGGCCCCCTGAAAAATTCATAAAAGTACATTTTTATGCAGTGACTGAGACAGAGAGTAAATAGGTCAGAGGTCATCATACAGTCAGGATTCAACAGATCACAGAGCCAGCTTTACCCTAAAACCTGTTCCTAGGTCCAGATATGGTGGTTTCAGAAATTGAAAGTCAACACCCTTTGAGAAATAGTTCACATTTCTGGGATGTAATAGTCCAGCTTTCAGATATCATCATACCATTGTGTGGATAACGAAGAAATATAGAGGGGAAAATGTCGCACTAATAATTAAAGGAGAGGACGTGACAATAGTTGTGTCTTATTACCTAATGATAAAGAGAAAATAAATGTTAACTGCAATGTAAAAAATAAAGAATAAGCAGACAGAATTTCCTGAGAGATTATTCTTAAACCTCAGTTTCTGCATGATCCAATAGAATTATTTCACTTTCTGAATCAAAGTCTTATGGTAAGTATATATACACAAAAACAGGCTGGGGGGGGTCTGTGTTGGGTCTGCATACCCCTCAAAAAGTAGATAGTTGCACCACTGGTTAGTGTTATTATAACAAAGTGGAAGAGATTGGGAACAACAGCAACTCAGCCATTAAGTGGTAAGCAACGTAAAAGCAGATGCTGAGGGTGATAGTGCACAGAGGTCGCCAATGTTCTGCGGAGTTAATAGCTACAGACTTCCAAACTTTTTGTGGCCTTCAGATCAGCTCAAGAACAGTGTGTGGAGAGCTTCATGGAATGGGTTTCCATGGCCAAGCAGCTGCATCCAAGCCTTACACCACTAAGGTCAATGCAGTGGTGTAAAGCATACTGCCACTGGACTCTAGAGCAGGGGAGACGTGTTCTCTGGAGTGACCAATCACGCTTCTCTGTCTGGCAGTGTGATGGAGTCTGGCTTTGGCGGTTTCCAGGAGAACGGTACTTGTCTGACTGCATTGTGCCAAGTGTAAAGTTTGGTGGAGGGGGGTTATGGTGTGGGGTTGTTTTTCAGGAGTTGGGCTCGGCCCCTTTGTTCCAGTGAAAGGAACTCTTAAGGCTTTAGCCCACCAAGACATTTTTGACAATTTCATGCCCCCAACTTTGTGGGAACAGTTGGGGGACAGCCCCTTCCTGTTCAAACATGACTGCACACCAGTGCACAAAGAAGGTCCATAAAGACAAGGATGGGGGAGTTTGGTGTGGAAGAACTGGACTGGCCCCGCACAGAGTCCTGACCTCAACCCGATAGCACACCTTTGGGATGATTTAGAGTGGAGGCCCCTCCTCTATCCATGATTCACACATGTTTTTATCAAGGCTGAAAAGTCACATTTAAGGTGATATCACATGCAAAATGTTTGGTGAGAACCAAGTAAACTTTAGTTCACTTTCCAAGTTGGTGTCATTGTGTCTGCACTGGTGTGTAACCCTGGACCACCAGAAAAGGCGGGTCTTGGTCTGCTGTCACTCACACTTGAGTTCAGTATGTTTGCAGTGAAAAACAGGTCCAACCTTGGCCCAAACTTACTGTTGGAAGCACTTTGGGATGAAAACCACCATCAGACTGTTGTTCATATGAGAAATATTACAACCCAGCGGGCACCGTGACATCAATTTGATGTTGAAGATTTGTCAAGATTTTGACTACCATTATAAATAGCCTACAGAAGCTTTGACCTCCTTATGGTTGTAAAAAGATCCAACCAAAGGATCGATCTCACATCCAATTACTGCATTATACATTGTGAATCAATATATTTGACATCAAAACAACGTTGCTGCACAAAACTTGACATCAAATTGACATTGATTTGATGTCTGAAACCAGGCATTGAATTGATGTCACATTGATGTCCCAATAAAACTGCTCAAGTTGAAGCATTTTGCAGTGGGTGTGATTTTTTTGTTCTTGCATTAGGGATGATAACAAACAGAAGACTTGGCAACTAGCGTAAGGCTATTAAACTCTCAATCTAAATATTTATGCAGAAAATACATCAACCAACATCAGGCACTAGTAATATACAGTCTCAAGAGTGGCTGGTTAGCTCAACTGGTAGAGTGATGGGTTAGCAAATGGGTGGTGGGGGATTGAATCCCGGTAAGGAGTGGAAGTTGTGTGGGTCCTTGTCAAGTCTTTTAGCGCTATTGCGTCACCTGGGTTAAAAAGTTCTGTGTCACAGTGCAGGATCTTTCCATCTGTACATTTTTATTGTATTTTTTTTTTTTTCACAAAAGTTTGACATAGAAATAATGTGAAAATAACATCAATTAAATATATCAAATTGATGTCAAAGGATTGATGTCATGTTGATTTACGTTTTTGACCAAATTATGATGACAATGTGATGTCAGTGTTTGATGTCATATTGATGTTGAATTGACATCAGGTGCCCACTGGGAAAGGTGTAAACATCCAGCATTTCCCACATATAGATTTTACTTTGGCATCACACCCGTGGATATCAATCATCAATAATGTATTTGTTTTAGGAGGAATTGCTCTACTGGATAATTGATTCTCTCTCTCTCTCTCTTTACTATAACACACAGCCAAATCCACAGGGCTCCTTTGCACACAGTTAAAGCAGCATGTTCAAACCTGTACGTATCTCACCTGTAAACTTTAAACTGTTAACAAACTGGTTCTGTCAGTAAACACCTGTGATGTGCACACTCCTGCCCTCCCATTAAATAAATACCTCCATACTGTTCATCATGACCTAAAATTAAAGCAATAAAATATTCAGCTGATTTAAGTAGCAGGAGTTAGTTAGTTAGTCAATGGATCCTAAAACTCTGACTGCGCCCCATGGTCCATGTTTACACTCACAACATGTCTCATCAAAAGCCTCTTTGTTTTTTTTTTTTGTTTTTTTTTGTTTTGACAGTAGAACAAATATCAGTTTTATTTTTAGGTGATTAAAGATTGAATTAAAAAGTGCGATTAGGCACAGTGACTTCAGAACCACAGTGCCGTGTTCATAGTTGCAGAATTATATCATTTTATCTGCAGCTTGTACTATACTTCCTCTGTAATGTGGTTCTCTTTCCTAATATTCCGTTCGATGTCTCACTATGGGATGCATGCCCCGCTGCAGACCTCAGAAGCATTAATCTCATTACGCCAATCCTGATTGGCTGGTGAAACGTGTCCGTCCGCCCCAGGTAGTACCACCTACCTTAAATACCCCATGCGGACGGCAACACGTCATTCAAACACCTCTTCTCACTCGGAGCATATCTCGCGTCCAGGGCTAGCTAGCTTAACTGTCCACAGACGGATCTTATTTAGCTTCCGTCGCCGGGCACTATCTAGCTTTGGAGTTTCTCTCGGTCACACCAGATCGTTTCTGTGCTTTCCTCGCCTCCCCACAGCTTGGTTAGCACTATCCTCGACGCCCCACCACAGCTTTTCGAGTTCCGAGCATTAGCATACCAGCTAATCTCTCGGCTTCTTTACGGTTAGCACACCAGCTAACTCCCTCGATTCCCTGCCTGCACACCAGCTCGCGAGGAATGGAGGCTGGAACTCCTCATACCAGAGGACAAGGAGACTCTGGGGCCCGCCCCTGTCGCTTCGGGAATAAGATATCAAGCAAGGATCCACACCAGGTCTGCTCGGGCTGCCTAGGGCTGGAACACGCCCGGCTAGCGATCGATGTCCCCCGGCTCCGTGTCAACACTGTGCGGTGTTTACCACTAAATGTCTCCAGCAGACGGCTAGCCCGCCAGGCTAGCCTGTCTGGGCATGACCCCTACCTCCCTTCCGCCGGCACCGCCGTCACAAGTGAGGAGGAGAAAGGGGCTGTTGCGGTAGCGGTACCGGAGGCTAGCGCCAGCTGGGGCTCCCAGCTCGACTAGCCGCGGACCCCTCCGCAGGAGGAAGACGTCCTGCTACTGGACTATGGGGACGATGAAGATGACACCTCCGAATGCCTCATCTCTGAGGACGAGGAGGAGGATGACATTTTTCGTCACTCCAGCACGGGCTTCACAGCCCGGTGCTTCTGTCGCTTCTCGGGATGGAGACGAGAGCAGCACTCCAGCTTCTCCTCTCCCCGGCTCGGACATGCTCGACATGTGTAAACGCACTGCAGCCCGGCTGGCTATCCCCTGGCCCGCTGTCGTAGCTGAGACCTCCGGGTCCCCCTAGGAAGGGAAGAAATTGCCCTCGGCCAAGAGTTCGACGAAGCAGCTGGCGCCCGTCTTCCCCGAACTGCTAGATGAGGTAACGCGCTCGTGGAGAGAACGTCCTTACAGCAGTAGGAGCCCGATCCCCGGTGCCTCCTCCCTCGACTGCGAGGAGATGGAGAGCCGGGGTCTGCTCCGCATGCCTCCTATGGAGCCACTCGTTGCAGCGCACCTTCTCCAGAGAACGAGCCTGTCAGCAGTGTCCTCCAGGGGCCTGACCCTGCCGTCTAAGTCTGACCGCCTTCAGTCAGCTCTGACTGGAAAGGCATACGAAGCGGCGGCGCTTTCGGCCAGAGCGCTCAATGTCCTCTCCCTGCTCACGGCCTATCAGGCTGAGTTAGGTGAGGATTTTGCTCAAAATCAGGACCCAGCTACGTGGGAGGAGATGTCGGTCATTACCGACCTTTGTCTCCGTGTCCAACGCTGCGCGGTCCAGGCCACGGGAAAAGCGCTGGGGTCTATGGTGCTGCAGGAACGAGCACGGTGGCTCAACCTCGCACACCTGTCAGACAGGGAGAAAGAGGACATCCTGGACATGCCCATTGTCCCGGAGGGGATTTTTGGCCCCGCGTTAGACTGCATGCAGCGGCGGTGTGAAGCCAAAAAGAAGGAGGATGAAGCTCTTCAGCTCTGCCTCCCTCGTAAAGCCCCAGCTCCCTCTCCTCCTGCGCAGCGTAAAAGCTTCGCGCAGGCGGCTCCCAGGGGTCACAGTTTAAAATCCCTAAACTGCCAAAGTCCCAGCTCGCCCCCGGCCCCACGGCCGGCCGGACTAGCTGGCCTAAGAAACCCAGGCCCCGGTTGCAGCTCTGCCGGCACAGCCCGCACAGGCTGATTACAACCAGGCCAGGAAGAAAAGTAGAGCGGCCTGACCACTCCTTTCTTCACCGGTGATGCAGCTGGGCGCTCCCCGTTCACCAGCTCCACCTGTTCGGCATCTCAGCGTGCGTCCGGAGGCCCACCACGCCCCCGTCTCCCGGTTGCCACGGGCCCTGCCAGCGCGACCCAGGAGGAGCGGACTTTTGACGGAGGGTTCAGCTGTTGCTCCTCTCTCATGTCCACAAGCACGCACAAACACACATATTTTCAGAGAGAAAATAAAAAGTGTCCCGCTGTCGCATCCAGGCCGAGGGCCGAGGGCGCAGCCAATAAATGCCAAACAAAATGTCAGAATAAACAGCACGGTGGCAACACCCGCTGTCCCCCGCCGACGGGAAGCCACGGCTTTCCCCGAGCGCGGGGTGTGTCGGCCCGGCCGCTGCTCTGCCCTTCACCGGCAGGAAAGCACAGCGGCACCGGCGGGCCATGGCACTGTTCTACCAAGAGAGGGCGCCACCGCACCGCGGCTGGAGCCTCTCATGGCAGAGAGGCTGCGAGACACACACACTCTCTCCCTCAGATGGGAGAAGTGGACTGCGCTCACAGCCTCACCCTGGGTGTTAAAGACGATCAGGAGGGGATACAGGCTGCAGCTTGCCGCTGTTCCCCCGCGATTCGCCGGTATAATACACTCCCAGGCTCAGGGAGAGTCAGCTCGTGTTTTACAGGAGGAAATAAGCCTCTCACTGTTAAACAAAGGAGCAATATGTGTCGTACCTCCCGCAGAGTCTCAGAGCGGTTTTTACTCCAGGTATTTTCTGGTCCCCAAACGGGGGGGGGGAGCGGAATTCGCCCTATCCTGGATGTACGTGCTCTAAACAAATATCTCAGGAAATACAAGCTCAGGATGCTGACACACGCATCCCTGCTGCGTCTGGTGCGACAGAGAGACTGGTTCACTTCTGTCGATCTGAAAGACGCGTATTTCCACATCCCAATATATCCTCCTCACAGAAAGTATCTGAGATTTGCTTTCAGAGGGATATGTTACCAGTACAAGGTGCCCCCTTTCGGTCTCTCTCTGAGCCCGAGGGTGTTTGTACGGTGCACAGAAGCGGCAATAGCCCCGCTGAGGCAGCAGGGCATCCGCTTGGCCACTTATCTGGACGATTGGCTGCCTTTTGGCACAATCGGAGCAGGAGGCCAGAGCGCACACGCGTATTATCATACGACACCCTATCCGAACTGGGTTTCGTGATAAACGCGGAAAAGAGCATGCTGTCCCCGGCACAGGATATAATCTTGGGATTATTCCTGGACTCGGTGACGTTTACGGCGCGCCTCTCGGCGGACCGGTTAAAAACGTTCAGGGCATGTCTCGCGCTTTTTCAACCGGGAAAATCTGTTCCTTTCAGATTATGTCTTCGGTTACTCGGACTGATGGCTTCTGCCATTCTAGTAGTCCGTCTGGGACGGCTCCACATGAGGGACTTCCAGCTTTGGGTGGCCTCATGCGGGCTGGATCCGGTGCGTCATGGCGCACGGAGAGTGCTGGTCACTCCAGGATGCGTCAGGGCGCTGCGCCGTTGGCGAGCCCCCTCTTTTCTGACCCAGGGGGTGCCTATGGGTCCCGTCCTGTCCAGGAAGGTGGTCACTACGGACGCCAGCCTGACAGGCTGGGGCTGGATTCACGAGGGCCAGTCTGTGAGGGGTCGCTGGGATGAGAATCTCCAGCGCTCTCACATAAATTTTCTGGAGCTGTCAGCGGTGTTCCTCTCCCTGAAACACTTTCTTCCATTTCTCACGGGACATCACGTCCTAGTGAGAACGGACAATACAACAACAGTGGCGTATATCAACCGTCAGGGTGGATTACGCTCCCGTCAGTTGTACATGCTGGCACGCAGACTGATCCTGTGGAGCTGTGGTCGTCTGCTCTCCCTGAG
Source organism: Cetoscarus ocellatus (assembly GCA_037902135.1). Classification (NCBI taxonomy): domain Eukaryota; kingdom Metazoa; phylum Chordata; class Actinopteri; order Labriformes; family Labridae; genus Cetoscarus; species Cetoscarus ocellatus. Next base: position 30,391 of record JBAMNC010002100.1, on the reverse strand, counting down.
AGCGACACACGTCCCGGGAGCCCTGAACACGGGCGCGGACCTGCTGTCCAGGGGCGCGCCAGTTTACGGGGAGTGGACTCTGCATCCAGAAATAGTGGAACAGATATGGGCCCGGTTCGGCCGGGCTGTGGTGGATCTGTTCGCGTCAAGAGACATACACAGTGCACGCTGTTTTACTCTCTGCGCAGCATGGATGCTCCCCTCGGGGTAGACGCTTTGGCACACGTATGGCCAAAAGAGCGTCTTTATGCATTCCCGCCCCTGGCCCTGATACCTCCCACTCTGTCCAGAGTGAGGCTACACGGCCACACACTGATTCTGATAGCTCCACACTGGCCTGCGATGCATTGGCTGGCGGAGATATATCAGCTGTTGTGCGCCCAGCCCTGGCAGCTCCCGCTGCGCAGGGACCTGCTATCGCAGGGGGCGGGGCAGTCTTTCCATCCGCACCCGGAGCACCTGGCACTGTGGGCCTGGCCCCTGAGTGGCTAAAATCTGTCAGCTGCGGGTCTCCCGCAGCAGGTGATTTCCACTATTCAAAGTGCTCGAGCCCCCCTCCACTAGGTCTCTGTAGGACTGTAAGTGGAGGGGTGTTGTGGAATTGGTGCCACAGGTGCAGGGGTCCACATTCCTTTTCAGTGTCCAGTGGGAGTGATATTGTCATTCCTGCAGGACCTGATTGACAAAGGGAAAAGCCTTCTCCACGATCAAAGTGTACTTGGCAGCTATCGCCCGCCTGTCACGTGGGGTTTGGGGAGAAAACAGCAAGCCAACATCCGCTGGTTTGCCGTTTTATGAAGGGATCGTGCAGGCTTCTCCCCGTGTCCAGACCGCTGGTACCACCATGGGATCTGGCTGTGGTTCTGGAGGGGCTTAAGGGCCCTCCTTTTGAACCTCTGGAGGGAGCAGCCTTGAAACACGTGTCTCTCAAGACAGTGTTGTTGCTGGCTCTGGCTTCGGCTAAACGAGTTAGTGACATCCATGCGCTTTCGGTCCATCCCTCATGCGCTCAGCTCTTCCCAGGGGATGTGAGGCTGATTTTGAAGCCCAACCCGGCTTTTGTGCCTAAGGTGGTGGGTTCATGTTCTCCTATTGACCTTGTGGCTTTTGTTGCCTCACCAGGTGAGCAGCAGTCGCATGCATTATGTCCGGTTCGTGCAGTGCGCACCTACATGGATAGGACGGGGGGTGTCAGGAGGGGTGATCAGCTGTTCGTCTCCTGGGCTAACCCTCATAAGGGGAAACCTGTCACAGAGCAACGTCTATCCCACTGGGTGGTGGAGGCGATTGCTTTGGCTTATACGAGTCAGGGTCTGCAACCACCTGTGGGTCTGCGAGCGCACTCGACTCGGGGCTTGGCTGCATCCTGGGCCTTATTCAGGGGAGTTTCTGTTCAGGACATCTGTGCTGCGGCGAGTTGGTCCTCGCCTCTCACTTTTGTTCGTTTCTATATGCTGGACGTGTCTGCTCCGTGCGTGGCACGAGCGGTTTTGCAGTCCTAATTGGAACAGAGTATTTTCCCTGTGGGTTGGTGGACGCTGGATAAGCTTGTCTGGCAATACAGGAGCAACCATATCCCATAGTGAGACATCGAACGGAATATTAGGAAAGAGAACTTTTGGTGATTTACATAACCCCGGTTCTCTGAGTAATATGAGTGAGATGTCTAACCAGACAACCCTTCTTGCTTGGGTGAGTGAGAAGAGGTGCTTATCTTGAATGACGTGTTGCCGTCCGCATGGCGGTACTACCTGGGGCGGACGGACACGTTTCACCAGCCAATCAGGATTGACATAATGATATTAATGCTTCTGAGGTCTGCAGCGGGGCGTGCATCCCATAGTGAGACATCTCACTCATATTACATAGAGAACCGGGGTTATGTAAATAACCTAAAGTTTATTTATGAGTCTTTTGGCACTGATGATTGCTAAAACTAAAGAAGGGGGCTCATTGTGTTTTTGATCTCTGCTCCTGCCATTGGATAAAAATGCATTCCTCATACACAATTAAATTTGGCAACCCTTTGACACAGTCAAATCTATTTTATCACTGACATAAAATCATAAAGCTTTATCCTTAAATGACTCAGAGGTTTTGGAAATGGGCATTAGGTGAGAATAAAAGTAAACTGAACAGATCTATGGTTTGATAGAATATAGAATAAAAAAGCAATACAATGTATGAGAAACAAGAGTTGGGTTACCAAAAAGATGAATATAGCTTATTTATTCTCACTGCAAACACCTAAATGGTGTCATAATCATCATTTTATTTAAAAAAAAAAAAAAAAAAAAAAAAATATATATATATATATATATATATATATATATATATATATATATATATATATATATATATATATATATATATATATATAGATAGATAGATAGATAGATAGATAGATAGATATAGATATATATAGATATATAGATATATATATATACTGAGACTGTAAAATGCTGGAGCATCTGCAGCCAGACTTTAGGTGTCTAAGCAGCACCCTGACTTAAACCCCTGCAGTGCAGCTGGATCAGCCTGATTCAATGTCTACAATCAGGCAGATCCATCTCATCAGGCTCCAATTTACAACAATTGTGTGAGTCTTTAAGAGCAGAAAGAGGCGAGATCTACAAGTAAGATGACAAAAGGAAGTCATGTTCGTACAGAGATTAGCATAGATGCTAACAGCTTCAGAAGCAGTTTTATCACATTTTGACCACATTTCTTTATTAAATGAAAAACAAATACCAACAAGTCAAACTTCACTACAGTAAAAATATTTTCCACTTCTGACATGTTTTGTCTAGAGTTTGTCTTAAGAGATGGCTCACATTCTGTAATGCAGTAGCTTCCACCTACTACATTATCTGACTGGCCCGTAATAAATGTTGATTGACAGTACGATTGTCCAATCACCTGCTGGTTATGCTTCTGAAAGTTAATAAACTAAGTTTATCAGATATCATAAAACAAACAGTATGAAGATGTAGGATTCATCTTATGTCATGTTTTATTCTGTGAGTAGTGAAGACACCAAGTTTCCATGCCCCAGCACTCTCTCTCTCTCTCTATCTATCTTTAATACATTATTTAATGCTTGCAGAGGCAAAATAAAATGAAACTCTTAATTTAGGAAAACAAGGGTAGCATTTTTTAATACTCATCTCATAAATTAACCTCTGATTATGCTCTGGCCCGACATAAAATACCCTTGATATAGACCGACACGCCCCAAACTGCTGTGCGCCAAGGCTTTCATACAATGCACGAGGGCCCTGAGTCTGGAAATTCACTCCCTCATCAAGCTCAAGTTCATTTATATTTACCAGTTACTCAATGCAGGAACAATGTTTGAAGCTGAGATGATCATGAATAGAAACAGGACAACACTAAAGGTTGGTCACATTTAAACTGACTGGTTGTTAGATTAAAGAATTCATACAGAATTAAGTTTAGTATCTGAGGGAAAAATGTTAATCCCCTGCATGAAAGGGCAACTTAGGTTGCCAGGAGGGCTACACAGAAGTTATCCTCATTGGTAGAGGGTCAAATGTTCACATTTTTAAAAAGTACTATAAGAAACATGAATACACAGGTGCCCATAGAGGTTACTTCATTAACACTTACAAATATCTAAACACAAATGTAATTGGCAATACTGCATCTAATAAGTAAAAACAGAACTGGCTAAAAGCCATTTTTGCACTCTTGGCAAAATCATGACTTTGCCATCTCAGGGCACAGAGCGTGTGAGAGAACATGAATGACTAACAACATTCAAATATGGAAAGAGAAAGAAACAGATAAAACAGAGAGCGAGACAGAAGGACATTGTGTGGAGCAAAAAGTGGAAAGAGGAAGATGACAACCTGGTGGATGAATATTGGCTTTGGTCCAATATACATACAAAATTAGGCACCTCCATAGGGCGCAGCGTGACTGTAGTGTCTGAGTTCAACACAGAATTCAGCTATTTTGATAGCAAAAAATGCAAAAAAGTGAGTTTAGTAAAAATAACTGTAGCTAATTCTAGATCAATTTTTTGAGAATATTTACATTTTAATGCCATCATAGCAGATTCTGTCAGGTTTTCTTCATTAATTTACATTTTTTAGTTATAAACGGACTGGTGGGCCACATTAATTGAGTAGGAGGGCTGCATGTGGCCCCTGGACAGCCAGTTGCCCACTCTTGATCTTCTCTATATTTAGATGTGTGTTATTTTTCATTTAATTGGTAAAATACAGAGTTCTTATGTAAAACATTGACTTGAAATGAAAAATATGCCACTGACATTTTAAACATTAAATTTTATACATATCAGCACAAACTGCTATTAAACAAACCCTATTTCCAATGAAGTTGGGACACTGTGTAACATGTAAGTAAAAACATAACACTATGATTTGCAAATCAATTTTGACCTATATTTAACTGAATGCACTACAAAGACATTATATGTGTATATATATATACATATATATATATATATATATATATATATATATATATTTTTTTTTTTTTTTTTAATATTCACTCATTCTGAACTTGATGCCTGCAACATGTTCCAAAAGAGCTGGGATAGGGGCAACATAAGATTGTAAAAGTTGATGAATGCTCAGAAAACATCTGTTTGGACCGTTCCATAGGTGAACAGGTTAAGCGGAAACAGGACAGTCCCATGATTGTGTATAAAAGGAGTATCCCTGAAAGGCTCAATCCTTCACAAGCAAGGATGGGTGATGTTCAGCACTTTGTGAACAACAGCTTGAGCAAATAGTCCAACAGTTTAAGAATATCTCTCAATATACAATTACAAGGAATTTATGGATTTCATCATCTACAGTTCATAATATCATCAACAGATTCAGAGAATCTAGAGAAATCTCTGCAAATAAGCAGCAAGAAAGATAACCCAACATTGAATGCCCATGACCTTTGATCCCTCAGGCAGCACTTCATTAAAAAAAAGATACCATTCTGTAAAGGATATCACCACGTATGCTCAGGAAGACTTCAGAAAACCATTGTCAGTTAGCACAGTTCATCTGTACATCTACAAGGTCAAGGTCAAACTCTACCATGCAAAGACAAAGACAAATATCAACAACATCCAGAAACACCGCCGGCTTCTCTGGGCCCGAGCTCATCTGAGATGGACTGAGGCAAAGCGGAAAAGTCTGCTGTGGTCTGAGTCCACATTTCCATCATGGACATTGTGTCCTCCGGGCTGAAGAGGAAAAGGACCATCCAGACTGTTATCAGAGCAAAGGTCAAAAGACAGCATCTGTGATGGTATGGGGGGTGTTAGTGCCCATGACATGGGTTACTTGCACATCTGTGCTGACAAAGTTGTCTATCTTTCCATAAAAAATGAAACAAATTGAAAAATGAAGGATCCTGAACCAAATACTGCCTTCATGAGTTTCTTTTATTCAAAAATGGAAAAATAAGAGAATACCATCTTGCAAGATAGAGACAGTTATAGAGACATAGATAGGCAGTCTGTCTCATGCCAATAAGTCTAAAGGTCCAAAGAGATGGGCACACATTAAAACATAATAAAACTAGAAAAGCACTCAGAGAGCGCAGACCTCTGCCAAGCAGCTCAGTTCCACCAGATCCAGAATAGAGTCAGGATCTGGACCAAACTAAGCACATACATGGAGATTGCTATCCCGTGTGAACAACAAGTTTTGGGAACATCACTTAATATTTTGATTTTTGAGATGTGAAGTGTAAAAATGCATTAGAGTAAACTTTCCACAGCACACCGGACTCATCAAAGTGCTTCATTCTGCTCAGTATCATCAGCAAAGAAGAATCAGAAGATCTGCACCGAATCCAGGGCTTTACCTTCCCGGAGTCTCCTCAGCTCTCACCTGTACTCCGGGCACGTCGTACAGGTTCCGTCTGCATGACGTCAGACGTTAAGAAGCAAACAGACCCGCAGTTTGAGCGCATCCGTCAAGTTCATCGGACTCCATCGAGTTCAGCTGAGACTCAAACGCGCAGCAAGGAGTCAAGGACTAGAACTGGTCTGACAGGAGGTGAGTCTGCCCTCAGAGAAGAGGATTTTACTTAATTCGCGAATTGAAAGGCAATACACAGTTTTATTTCTGAGCTTTATTATCAGTGTATGTCATATAGGCTATGGCTTTTAATTGCATCATGCTGCAGACAGATCGGCATTATTTTTTATTAAAATTCGTACATAAAATAATTCTGGTCCAGGTGCTCTTATCGAAAATGTTTTAAAAATAAGTAACACTAATGGATCATAAAGCTTTACTGAACGTTTCAAAAAGCAGGGAGAGGGGGGCTTCTCACGATCATATTGTACTCAAGTTATCATATAAAACACGAAGTATGATTTAAATGTTATACTTCGATGCAGCACTCGTTGAGTATTTTTTTTTTAAGCTTAAATTATCAGTTTTTCTCCCTCACACTCACTGGAAAACTTCTTAAAATCATCCTGTGTTGTAGTGTCTCAGGCAGTGCTGGTCTTATTTCGGTTTTTCTGTGTAAGATAAAAAATTTCTGATTAAATTGGCTGATATAAGTATAGTTTGATCCTTTTTCTTAGCAGAAATCTATCATATTTGAAGTTTGTCAGTGGTGTCAGTTTGATTTTATACAGGAAAAAAGACCCAGAACAACCTCAACCAACAAAAATATGGAGCAAAAAAATAAGGTTTTAAAACTGTAAAAATATTAATCATCATTGTCCTTGTTGGTTACGTCATTTTAGAAAAATGATCAAACTGGAGGCTATGGACGGGCAAAGGGTAATGTTAACAAATCTTTGCAACAAGTAAGATATTCTTAACTTCAGCAATAAGAATTATTCACTAGTGATGATTGATAACTCACTTTTTTCAGACTGATTTGAAACTGATACTTTTTGCTGTAATATTTTTTTTGATACTGATATGAATGATCTCCTAAAATTAAATCATAGTTTTTATGAATTTGCAATTTTTCGGTGACCAAAAGCACACAAAGGAAACAAAAGTCTTGACCTTCAGTTCTTAAAAGTGTTTAATTTCAAGTTGTCTAAAGAGACTAAATCCCAGAAATATTCTACCATTAAACAATGAAATTACAAATATATATATTTTGACAAACAGATAATTATTCCATAAATATAAACAATATAAAACAACCAATTAAAAAGCAGGCCCACGTTGCACTGATATAATAACCTTTTAAAACTAAAAATCAAGTATAAGTCACTTCAAAAGTTACTGTAAAATATTTTGTCAGGAGAAACAGTGCATAAAATTGTTTTCTTACTGTTGTTTGTTCTCTAATGTTTACAGTACTGCTTTATGTGTCTGTTTGTGAGCTAGACCTGCAGCTGAGAGTCATTCGATTCCTCTGATCACGGCTATATTGTGTCTAATTGTTGCTTGGAATTGATGCTTAACTAAAGTGTGTGGTATGTATTGATACTTTACTACCAGCCAGCAATACTCCCATTTCTGTTTCTCATGATTTAACTCAACAGATAAATGAATACTGCAAAACGTCATCAAATTCATATTAATTAATTTAAAATGAAATGCAAGAAGAGCTTTTTAGTGAACAAAACACAGAATTCAAGCTGTACTCAACATCTTTTTTCGATGCAAGTGACAGAGATTTTTTGCTTTTGTTTGTTTGTTAGATTGTTGACAGTATATCTCAAAGTCAAGCCGAATTTGTTGAAATCTTCAGGGAATGTTGGTCATGGCACAAGAAAGAGGGGATTAAATTTTAGTGCTGATCTGAATGTGGATGTGGATTCAGTTTTTTTTTCTTTTTAAGGATTTCAAAGCAGTTTGAGATTGAGCACTTTTACACATTTTTTGTCAAAAACTTGCCTGACGATGTTGGAAATGCCTCAGCAGGGGTTTGAGCTCTCTGAGCACTTCCAGTTAAATCACATTTTACTTGCAATTTTATAAATGCATCAAGTAACACATGAAAGGGTGTTATAAGAAGCCTGTGATCTAAAGCTGTGTTTAATTTAAAATGATGATATTTTTAATGTTCTCATGGCAGATTTCATCACATTTTCTTCGTGTAAATTTATTTTGTCATATTTTAAATTCATTGGCAAGCAGAGCCAGTTGCACATCCTTACTCTTTGCTATAGAAACAACACGTGGTTTAACTCTCACTGCTGTGAATTAGGGCTGGGTGATGTGAGCCAAAATTTATAAGTGATGCACAATATTGGATTTTTGCTAATATCTGATATTTCAAAACTTATTTTCGCCAATACTGATATACAGAAATGACTGAAAGCAGCTCTTTTTAGGTCACATAAATGTATTTTTGACGGGAACAGTAACATCAAGTTTTATCTTCCCTTTTTAAATACATTTTCATATCTGTCGATACTGAAGTTGAAGCTGAAGTTTGCCCTGATCACAGAAGTCGAGGTTAAAAATTACCCACCACCTTATTATCACATGCTTTCCTGAGGGTGATGAATAATCATTAAATGTGTGCACGCACATCAGGGCTCAAAACAAAACCTAAGGAAGCCAAAACTCTACCGACACTACCCTCCTGTCCCTTTTTTTTCCTTTTGTCTGAGGTGCTTCTTTCTGAGACTTTCTACTCCTTCCCACAGCACATTGCTTTCATCTGATACATTTTCTGTAAGTCCTTTTCACCTGAGGCTTCTTTTCTACACCCGATGTCTTCCTTTCCGACTCATTTTGTCTGTTAAAGTTTTTTCATCCAACGCCTTTTTTACTGACTCATTATTTTAATCCCTGAAATACCAATTTAAATACATGTTACCGCTCAATTTATTATTAAAGTGGCAACGACATTTATTTCTTTGCATTTGTATTTTTTATTTGGTGTCAGATTTTAAATTCTGCACCATCCTGGGACCCTCAAGCCAAAAATGTACACGCAAAACTAAACAAAAAATAGTCATAAAATCATCATGCATCAAAATTTTTTCAGTTTTTTTCTGCTTAAATCTCTTGTCATCTCATGTCATAACTTGTTTATTTAAAAAATATATACATATATTTGTATATATATGTGTGTATATATACACACACAAACACACCCTCACCCACACACACACACACGTATATACACACACACACACACACACGTATATACATATATATATATAAATTCAATATAATGAATAAAATTTAACATATTGAATAGCTTTAAGGTGGGGCATTGCTGATGATTAAAGTCTATGTCAAAAAGTAGCAGCAACACTGATTTTTTATTTTATTTTATTTAACCTTTATTTAACCAGGTAAAAGACCCATTGAGGTCAATACCTCTTTCACAAGGGTGACCTGGCCAAGAGAGGCAGCAGCACATGTCACAGTAGGCAAAACAGACAGAGTACAGCAACAGACATTAAAATACAAGCAATAAAATGCAGGAGTTATTTTAAGAAACAATTTATTTTATTTATCATTTTGTGCCTTCATTGATTGGAGAGAGAGAGACAGTGGATAGGCTTGTAAAAGTGGGAGAGAGAGAGAGTAAGGGAAGACACTCTGCAAACTGGCCACAGGCCGGATTCAAACCTGGGCCGGCAGAAGCACCATCATGGGTCATGTCTGGCTGCCTATTTTGTTTGACTAGCAACGTTTTTTGGAACACTAGTGCATGAGTAGACCTTACTAGTAACCAAAATGGCCTACTAATACACAATTTTGAGTTACTTGTAGCATTAGTAGACTTAAAAAATGTTACTAAGTAAAAACTCAGCTTTACAACCAGATCCAGCAGCATGATTTGTTGTCAAATTATTGAAAGCCAATGGGAAGCCTGGATTTGCTTTTCCCCCTTATTAGCACATAAGGCTTACTAGTAGTTCTAGTAAAACCCAAGCTTTCTACCTATGAAAACATTGTTAAATTGTTTTAGGGTCACTACCTGCTGTTAAATTAATTCATCTCAGCTTCCTTGAAGAATTTTTTCACCCATGCTGAGGTTTTCCGAGAACTATGATATGATACGGATTAAGAACTGTAAAAAAATAAAAAATAAATAAATAAACTTACCCTTGACATGCCCTTTCAGGTTGGTTGGTATCTTAAATGAGCTGTGATGCACGTCCTCGTGATAATGACAACAAACTAAGAAACAAACTGAAACAAAACCACTCTTTTGGCTCTTTCAGATCAAATGATATCCTTGAGCTGATTTACAGTTGTGACTCTCTGTCTGCTGTCTTATTTTTCAGGATTTAGTAGAATTTCTCACAGCACAAGTAATTTTTAAAGCTAAGACCAACCTAAGAGTCAAAAAATCTTTATTTAGAGGGACAATTTCAGGGGAAATTTTAATTTAATGTTAGTTTGTGCACAAAAAGAAAAAACGTTTTTGTGTTTCTGTTTGTGGAATTAAACTTTGGAAGAGTCTCGATGAGGATTTCCAGCAGAGTGATGACTTGATTTAAAAAGATAAATAGAGAGATGATTTACACAAGACACAGGAATGAAAGTCATGATCACAAAGTGGTTGCCACTTATCTTTTCATGTTGTCATTTATTGGGCATATAATTTAAGGGATACACACACTCCTGAGTCCATGACAAGCAGATAGACACCATCGTTTTAACTGTGAGTGCAGTAATAAGGAAGAGACGGGAAGAGCTCGCCCAGCGCTAATTAGCTTAGCTCAAACACTAGGAGTCAATGGGTAGAGTTAGCCTGCCACTGCCGACAGTAATCAGATAAACTCCTCAGCAGCTGTAAATGGTCCTGTGTGCTTGTGTGTCTTGTTTTTTTTTTTTTTCTTACTGTGTCATGTTAAGTTATCTTCTACTATCATCCCATTATCTTCTTCTACTCCTAAACAGAGGCTTTGTTTTGCTGAACTACTTACAAGCACATCTGCGGTGGTTTGCGCATGCACCCTGCGGTTTAGATTTGTATCTATTACTTTCAAAAATTACATAAAGCGCTAATCTTAGTCTAAAAAAATATATATATATATATATATATATATATATATATATATATATATATATATATATATATATATATATATATATCAGTGGCGGCTGGTGCCAAAAATTTTAAGGGGGGCGCAGCTTTGGAGGAAACAAACCAAAGAAGCGCTCCATACTACAGTGAAAAGAAACTAAAGACAAAACATAATCACAATACAACCTACTTTGAAATATGCACTATTTGAACAGAAATTTTGCCCTCCTTTCCTTCGGGGCTGCAAATTTCTCAGTGACCCTCTGACTGAAGTCCATCATCTCCTTCACCAGTCTCTCTTCCATTGACAGCATGGCCAGTGCATTCAGCCTGTCCTGGTTCATGGTGCTTCTCAGGAAAGTTCTGAGAAGCACCTCAGCTTCTGCAGTGGTCATGGGTGTGGTGATGAGGATCTTTAGCAGAGTGACAGTCTCTGAAAATACCTCTCCAAGATTATTTTCCATCAACAACTGGATAAGATCCACAGCTCCACAGCAGGCCTTGAACTCCTCCTTGCTGTAGATTAAGACTGAGCTCTGTCTTCAGCTTTAGTTGAGCATTGGGTCGGCCTTCAAGGTGCTGCTGAGAGAATCTTCAGGAAACATGGCGTGGTACTGTGTGAATCTGTCATTAAAAAGTACATAGAAAAACACATTTTATTACCAAAAGTTAACATCAGTATTTACTGAAAAAAATCAATAAAACAGCCAAAATTTAACCTGCTCCCAGAAAATAAAGCTCTAATTTATGTCAGTTTCACTATTTTCTGAACATTTCTTGTGTCACCTGAACAGTGTCTTATTTTATACCTGATGTCTCATGGCTCAAGATTGTAAACACAAACAGAATCTTATGTACCACTAAACTGATGCTTTAAAACTAAAGGTAAAACTATGTGATACAGTTTTTGTTATAGATTAACTGTAAAAAGTATGAACAAACAAAACAAATAAGAAAAAAAAACAAATAAGAAAAAAAAAATCAGATACAAGCATGCAGCACAAAGGGCAGAAGGCTCACACCAGCTGACTGATTCTCATAACTGAAATGGAGGTTGTCAGTGTTTGGATGACATTTATAGTTTTCAGCAAAATTACTTCAAATTTTAAAAAGTCAAAAAAATAAACTTCACTGTACAGGAGTCTGTTTCCATCTGCTGGAGCTTTTGAATACTTTTACTTTGTACCGTTATGTGCAGTATTCAGTCAGCAAAAACCACCAACAGAATGTATAATTTTTGTATCCAAATAGAACATTTTATAATAGCAACTAAACATATGGTATACAATTATATATAATGACAATACTATGTATATTTATATTGATATTTGTTATTTTTTATCACATGTTTAGTTGCCATAATAAAACTACAACATTTAAAGACAAGATATACATTTTGTTGGTCTGTTTTCGTTGATTTTATACTGTGCACAATGGTACAAGCTGGAAAGGCACAAGTTAAGTGTCAAATCTAAAATCTCCAGTGGATTAAAAAATAATTCTGTAATGGACATACACCTAAGAGGGAAAGAATTTGTGACGTTTACACTTTTGGGGCTAATAAAACCCCACTGTTTTCACCAGTAAACTGCAACACATAACTTGATTGCATTATCAATTCTTCTTTTTGTAATTTTTTAAAGGCTTTCACACAATGTAACAGTAATATTTAATGAGCACTGCAATAAACCTCTGCAATAATCTGCATGCACTTGTGTATTACAATTTCTCCTATCTTGTTCCTGCTTTGCCATGATTTTTAAAATATATATTTTTATAGGTCCCTTAATATAATATTATAATCAAAATAATGCATCAATTTTGTCAATTAAATTTAAAATGAACTTCTAGTAGGGTAAAAAAAACTTACCCACCCATTAAAAGCCCCGATTCCTCCTAAAAGTATGTTGTTTCTGTAAAAATATGCAAGAATTAAAAACTATATAGATTTTTGAGAACTTAAGTCGGCAAAAGGATAATACTCTACTGAACAAAGCATTTATATCCTCTTGGCAAACTCATTTTGTGGCTCCTGATCTATAGTTTAGTGCCATGTGTGACATAAAATGCAAAACTTTGCCCCTTGAATTATGTTATGTCTACTAGGAAAGACACATCCTAATCTAATCTTCAGTGCAGCATAGCCTCTCACTGATTTTCTTCTCTAATGCAATCTCACCTCTTCTGTGATCCTCTGACGGATCTCTGGACGACGCCTCCTCGGTGCATGGGAGCATCAGTCGGACGCGTGAGGATACCCGAGATACTTGCGCATGAGTAAATCATATCTGCTGCGGTGACGTGTCGATGTGATTGACAGCTCTCGTTGTCCAGTCACACGAGGAAAAGAAACACCAGAACAATACTGATTTGCTGCCAGTCCAAGTGGGAGTGTCCGGGGCGCTCTTCTCTGCGCCCCGGGGGCAAAGTTGAAGCGGCCAATCCCAAAGAAGCCTCAGGTCACATGCTGAGCAAAAGTTTAAGGACTTGCATAGACACTCATTAGGCCGGCGCCCCTCTGTACGTAAACTATGTATTCACAACAGAGTTACTACGTAAAAACATTGTGAAACCCCTTTTATTGAATGGTGACAGGTGCTGCTGACAGACTATTACTATGTGGTAAAAATAAATGTTTTTATCCGTTATTTTTTATAATTCAAAGACAAATTATGTTGTGTTTAAGTGGACTTTCTCTGTCGAATTTTGGAGGGGGCGGCGCCCCAGCGCCCCCTATTGACAAGCCGCCACCTTATATATATATATATATATGTATCTATATATGTGTATATATATATACATATATATATATATATATACACACACACACACACATATATATATATACATATATATATATATATACATATATATGTGCATATATATACACACACACACACACACACACACATATATATATATATACATATAGATAGATAGATAGATATGCTTTGTTTCTTGAAGCAAGAATATTTTTTATTCAAAATTTTCTTACCCCACTTGCAGAGTTGTCTCAAGTCATTACAAGCAATTCAGGTAAATGGACTTGAGCTTATATAGCGCTCTTCTAGTCTTTTGACTACTCAAAGCAGCTTTACACCACAGGTCATATCTACCCATTCGCTCTCACATTCACTCACTGGTGGTTCAGAGTTTCTATGTTAGTTAGACATCAGTATCAGCTAACACATTCACGCCCTTTCATGCCCATTTACACGCCACTGAGGCAGCAGTGGAAGCAACTTGGGGTTAAGTATCTTGCCCAAGGACACATTGCCATGTGTCGCCTGGAGCTGGGCTTGAACCTGTAGCTTCCCGATCACCGACCAAGTGCACTATCCAGCTGCGCCACCGACACCCCAGGTCTTATTTTAATATCTTGAAACCAATGAGACGTTTTGTACAAATAGAATAGGGCAGCAAACTTTCAAGTGCAATGTCTGTGATAACAAAAATGATGGTTATCTTTACAATTGTTTCTTTATCATCTTATATCAAAGTTATCTCTTTACATAAAAATGCATGGTAAAAATAAAAGAGGCAGTGTGACTAGGATAGAGGCTTTTTAAACCATCAACACTTTTAAAATTGAACGAGAGCAGTTTTTTTTCTGTAAGAAAAGAAGACAGGGTAAAAAATGAACACATTTGCATGGTAGATACTGCACTTTGGCTTTGTATTAGCGATAGAGTTGTTACACGTGTTCCAACGGTTGAATGCGGTACCTGCATTTATGGGGTCATGAGTCACATTATAGGGACAGTTCTTTTACATAAAAAAAATCCTTAGGAAAAGACGTCAAATGTAAACATTTACATTGATCTACCAACAACAGATTTGTCCGGCTGACCCAAAAACTTTAAAGGCATTTTTCTCAGTTTCAGTGTTTGCGTAGTTACTCTACTTTGCCTTTGTAGGGCAGTATAATCCTCTATAGAAGTTGCTTCCTTGATAAAAGGAACCATAAAATGCAACATGTGGAGCCCAGAGCCTGAAGCCAAACTGTCTGTGGTTATTGGATCATGGGTAATTAGTTCAACTGTCAGATAGCTCAGCTTGCCTTTATCCCTCAGGGTTCTCCGTCATTTATGAATCATTATATTACGACATGATTTCAGGGCCATGGAGGGATTGTACTGTTTGAAGACGGGTGCTGCCAAACTGGGATATTAAACTTAATAATAATAATAATACATTTATTTAAGGGCGCCTTTCATGACACTCAAGGTCACCTTACAAACAGTACAAATACAAATGTGCATTAAAACAGACATAAAAACGGATAAAAACAAACAATACAATACAATAGACAGTGCAAAAGATCAGAGGGAGTAGGAGAGTTTGAACAGATGGGTTTTGAGTCTGGTTTAGGGTAAGGGGTAAGGAGTCTGGGTAAGGAGTCAGGAGGAGGTCGGTGGGAGTGAGTTTCATAACTGAGGAGCGGCTGAATGCTTGGGTTATGTTGTTGATGTGTGATGTGAAGGAGAGTGTGCTGTCGAGGATGACACCCAGACTCTTTACCTGAGGGGAGGGGGAGATGGAGGAGTGGTCAAGTGGAATGGAGAGACTGTTAGATTTGTTGAGAATGGATCTAGTGCCAATCAACAACATTTCTGTTTTATCACTGTTTAATTTGAGAAAATTGAGTGTGAACCAGGACTTTATTTGAAGGAGACAGTTGGTGAGGGAGGAAGGTGGGAGGATGGAGTCAGGTTTAGTGGAGATGTAGAGCTGGGTGTCATCCCCGTAGCAGTGGAGCTGTATGTTGTATTAATGAAGGATGTGGCCAAGAAGTAAGATATAAATGATGGATTTATCTGATGTTTTCAGGAAACATGCCCCCCCAGACTGCAAAGACTTTGCTCACGCTGGACAGTGAAGCAGTTGCCTTACTCAAAGCAGGAATCAATTTCAAGAAAAGCCCAGAGGACGGGAAATGTTACATCATCTACAAGAGCAATGATGGCTTGAAAGCATGCAAGAACCAGTGCAAACACCAAGGAGGGTTGTTCATCAAGGACATCGAAGACCTGGATGGCAGGTGAGAAGTGAAGGGGCAGCTGTGGAGGTTTTATTCTGTCGTTTAAGGTAGATGTCATGGTGCTGTTACTGCAGAGAAGTGGCAGAGAAACAGTGGCAGCAGGTATGAGCATGGAGAATCAATAACAACTCCTTCGAGGAATGGACATATGTATATTTGCTTAACAGTTCTTTCCTTTCCTTTCATTTTAAATCAATTCTTTCTGGGCCGCATGGTAGAACAGCAGCCTCACAGCAAGAAGGTTGCTGGTTCAATCCTTGTGTTGGTCATGGCCTTTCTGTGGGGCATGTGCATGTTCTCCAGTGCATGCATGGGTTTGCTCCCACAGACCAAAAGCATGCTCCTTAGGTTGACTGGTGACTCTAATTTGCCCTTAGGTATGAGTGTGAGCAGGAATGGTTGTCCATCTCTCTATGTGGCCCTGCAATGGGCTGCCAGTTGGTTCAGGGTGTACCCCCCCCCCCCCCCCCCCCCCTTGCCCAATGTCAGCAGGGACAGGCTTCACCCCCCATGACCCTGAAAGGGATAAGAGTATAGATGATGGATGGATGGAATTCTTTCTACATTGTTCTGCATGCCTTGCACAGCAAGGCTGTCATGCACTCAACAGAGATAGTCAGAAGAAACAATACCAAAGAGGTCATTGTTTAATCATGGACGGATGACAGAAGAGGTCAAATTTGTGGTGTGATTTTCAACAAAAAGATGCTTACTGCATGTTGGAGCTGCAGAAGTAAATGAATGCTTCTGCAGCTTGCAGAAGCATTCATTTACACAGTCTGACATTAAGTATTATTTCATGTTACTGCACCAGGTTGCCTTTTAGATACATAAAATACAAGCAATCAGATAAATATGAACCCCATCCATGAATTAGAAATGGCTTTTGAAAGCAACTGCAGCAAAATATCTTTTCACTGTAAACCAAAATAATAAATCTCACAAGTCTCATCTTCCAAATCTCTTATTTTTCTTCCAAAAAAACTGATGCTGCAGTCTATTAGCAGCATCTGCAAGACTCAACAATTACTGACTGTCTCTACATCAATGCATCTTCGTCTACATTTGCACCATGAGGATCGATTGAAGATTATTTAAAGATTTTATTTTTTCTGGAATTACACACTTGACATTGTTTCCACTTAAACCTGTGTAGACCAACTTGTGCCCTCTCAGAGAATCCACAAGAATCTATAAAAGAACTGTTAAAGGATTGGATTGATAAGCAGAATCAATAATGGAATTGATATAAATAACATCGTACCAATTTCCATCCCTAATTACAGTGGTAGTTTTGTAACAGTAACATCATCAAGCATGACAGGCCTTACAATCAGGGACAAGAAGACTTGGCTTCAGTGCATGTTTCAGTACAAACAACCGTGCCCAGATGAAAGACGTGGTCTTGGCTTGTTTCCAATCTGGAGCGGTTTGTTTGCAGTAAGAACACAGTCACCCCAGGAACCAACACAAATGATGATGAGTTAACCCATGACACTGTCTTACCATTCAACCACGCGGATAAAGTCCAATTTGATATTGGTTGGATCCAGCAAAGTCACATCACTCATCATCTCTACAGCAGATCATCATAGGACTCAACAACATGGACAATTTCAAGAGCTGGTTTAGTTCATAGACTGTATCAGTCCAGCTCGTTCAAACAGGATACATTTTTCCTTTTTAAGCTTCTCTCTGCCCTTTCTGCATCACTGGCAAAGAGTTTGCAAACCGTTCTGAAGGTGCTACATTGTCATAAGTTGCTATGCTATCTGGTGTCTCCTATGATTTGTCAACGAGTGTTCAAAGCCCCTCTTCTTCATGTACAGTTTACACTTACATTGGTGTTTCCAACACAGGAAAAACATTTCTGTATAATCTTACAAAGGACATTTAACCTCCGCTATACATGGTTTTTTTATCACAGTTTTGTGGGAAGTTTAACCTGCTAGTTTTTGTCCCATAATGCACAGCGTGACTTGAACTCATAGGAATGCGTTCTGTGATGTGATTATACAAGGCCAGCTCTGACCCTGCGGTGTAGTCTTGTCCTACTTTAAAAAACTGCTGTGTGAACATGAAACCATCGGAAGGAAATATGCAGATTTGTTTTTTAACCTAAAAAGGAGCAAAGCAACCGAGCTGTTGGTGTGAAAACCACCTTAGAGACTGATGGTACCATGAACAAGCCTGCATTTAAGGAGCTAAACGTACTAGAGGGGTTATACGGCACTACGGGCCCTTTCAGATTTGTTGGTGTCTGACCACTAAGAGTTTTGAAAGTTTATTTATTGCAGTCTTTGTCCTCTGTGATGAGAAAACAGTTGGATCTTCTCCATCCCTCCATACAAAAGACGTCTTGTGTTACATTCTCAGTTCACCTTGAAGTCGAGTCACTTTCGACATTTAGGCCAAGGGGAAATATTCACAGAACATTGACACAGACACCACAGCAGTTACAGGAAAAGATAAAAAATTAGATGTTTTTACAGTATCTCCTGCTTATCTGACACCTGCGCATCCAGAGTTGGTTTCCAGATTCACAAAATAACCCTGAAAATTGCCCAAGATCCTTTTGGCTGACTTGTCAGCATTTTTTGCCCTCACAGAGTGATTGAGAAATGTTACTTATTGCTTAACAACGCCACCCTGGGAATTTCACCCAGGGAATTATTGTGTTCTAACAAAGACACACAAGTTCATTTATTCAGGCTGAGACGTGAATCAGGCTTTTAAAACAATCATTTTTATTGACAATTTAAAAACAAAGAAAAATAGAAAAAAAAAACATCCATACAGCGGGAAGGGGAGCCCAATCAGGAGCTGAGGCTTACCGGGCGGACCAGAGCTAGCGTCGGGGGAAAGTGATCAACCAAAACAAAAGTAAGCAACTTAAATCACCCACACGCACACGTGACCCTCAGTGAATTAAACCCACGTCCCAGGGAAGCACAGCACATGAAACAGGAGGGGGACCCCACCACCCAATCACCAGCACCTCCACCACCACTGGCCTTCAGCCCTGAAAGGGAGGAGAAAACAAATTAGTGGGGTTACAATCACAAAATCATAAAAAGAGAGTCGAACAAAATAACAAATTAGCAGCTAGCAAATATATATTTCACGGGCTGATAACAAAATTAGAAAACTTAGCAAGATATAAAAGGTAATAACTGCCTGATTAAAGGAAAAATAATACCAACAAAACAAACCCCAGCTCAAACAAATATATAAATTACATGTAAAATATCCCACAAATAAATCAACCAGTAAAGCAAATGAAATAAACAATCAAGATAACCAAAATCAACAAAACCAAAGAAACTGTAGGAATACACTTAAACCATTAACTAAAATAGTTTGGGGCTGTAACCCACACTCACTTAGCCTTGCAGAGCAAACAGACCTGCCTGATTAATTGTCTGAAATCCTGCATGTCTGTCTTGCCAACATACATTATCTAATGATTTCACTCGGCTAAATGCTTAGCGGCCCAATCAGGGAAGAGAGGCGGGAGCTGCGGACGTGACGACAACAGGAAGTGACTGCATGTTTGAAAACGATGGCAGCGCGTGAAGTGGTCTCAATATCTACATTTTTTTTAATCAGAAATGGACTCAATTTATTCTTTGAAAGAGGAGCAAAGAACGTCACTTGAAGCTTGTCTTACGAGAAATCATGTGTTTGCTCTTCTCCCGACTGGGGATCACTGCTGGAAAACTGGAAGAGAGCGCGGAAATCCTCCACAGACATGCCGCTTAGTCTGTGATCGTCATGATCACTCAGTGATACTTAATGTAATGTAAGACAATAGTCTAAAGTAGTTTAAGCTAGCGGCTAACAACAGCGCGAGCTGGTACGTCATACAAAGCAGTGTTGCTTGATATAGACTGGTCTGTGATGAGTGTGACGAGCTGAACGGTGGTCCAATCACTAGCTGCTGTTGTTTTTGAAGGGTTCTGCCTCTGAAAACATTTTCGAACGGCTCTTTCCCAGATGGATTAGTGAAATATTTCCGTAGCGGATATATGGGACTGTCCGTCTGGCGTGTCAGGTTAACACTCACTCATACATGTGTAGATGTTAACAGCTTCAGTAGCATTTTTGTCAGATTTGGACCTTGTTTCTTTATTATATAAAAAACGATAGAGAACACTGCAAACGTCTCCATAGTAAGGATATTCTTACTCCACTTCCGACATGTTTTGGTGAGAGTTTGTTTTACGAAGTGTCTTATGTGATGCAATTCACACTACTTCAGTAGTGTCTGCCTACTCCATTATCTGATTGGACCGTTATAAATGTGATTGACAGAAATATCATCCAGTCACCTGCAGGATATACTTTTGAAAGGCTCTGCCCATTCCCAAACACTTCCTTTGGGCTCTTTCTAAATGGACCAGGGAAATATACTGAATGGTCTGTTTTGTGTGCCAGGTTACTTAAAGAGGACGTTGGTATGGAAAAGTGGTCACCACTCTGTTCTGATATTCATTCTGGATCATATAATTGGAGACACAGACTAATACAATCTAAACTTCTCAAAACATATAACTCCTAAAGACTATTTCTGATGCTTTGTTTGAATTTCAGGATGTCCAAACCATGTATACAAGAATAAGTTTTTGTGTATTGCTGCCAAGTGACTGGCTGTTTAGCTATTTGCTCTAGCAGGTAGCTGAACATGTGTACCTAATAAAGTAGTCATAAGTTTATTACCTCCACCAAGGATGTTGTGTTTTTGCCTCTGTTTGTTTGTTTGTAAGAAAATGCAAAAACTACTGGACAGATTTTCAGTAGATGTTGGTAATGGCCCAACTTAGAAATGATCAAATTTTGTAAATGATATGTTTATTTGTCTGGATACAAAAAAAATCCAAAATTTTCAAGAAATCCCATAAGTTAACATTGGGCAGAATTTTAAAAAAAATCATACCTCTGCCATTTTTTAACGGATTTACTTTCAATTTTCAATTTCACAGGATAATATGGAGTCTGTGACTCTATCATCAAGGTTAAATTTATCTGGACAAGGTCCAGATTGTCGTCACAAAAAACATTGAACTTTATAATGGAGAATCCCATTGATGACATTCAATAATTCATATAAAATCAAAATATTAAGTGATAAAACTTGTGTTCATACATGATAACAACCTCCATGTATTTGCTGAGTTTGTTCCGGATCCTGGTGATCCAGAATTGTATCTTTTACAGTAACTGCTGGAATTGAGCTTCTTGGCAGAGATCTGTGCTCTCATGCCTTCCTGGTCTGATCAATTTTTTTAACATGTTGTCTGATCTCTGCTGTCACAGGACTGTCAAATGCACCAAACACAACTGGAAGCTGAATGTTTCATCCATGAAGTATGTAAACCCACCTGACAGTTTCTTACAAGATGAGCTTGGTGAGTAAACAATAACCTTGTGATGTACTGTTCATTTGTCTTCACAACCAAGATCTCAGAGGACAGTGTGCCAAAGGTGAACTACACTTTAAACAGCAGCAGCACCTGACTTATTTAGTTATATAGAACCATCAAATCACAAAAATAACAACGCATAGACTTGACTGTGCTCAAGATATGATTCTTGTGTCAGTATATTTTCTGGTGATGCATGTAAACTCATAAACGCTTTCACTTAAGGGATAGTTCAGGGTTTTTGTTGTATGAGGTATATAGCATTAGCTTCTGGGGCCCAAAGTCATGTAGGGGCCCCTGAAGGTTAGAGAAATAGTTTATTTTAAATCAAAATCATGGTTTCCTGTTATTTCATCTAAATACTCACATTTACTATAAAGTAAAAGAAAAACATTTTATGTTTTGTTGCCTGATTTTAAAGAATTTTCTCCTACAATGGTATGGTCTTTATTTTTGTAACATTAATGTTGTGGATGGAAGCAACACGGTAGTGCAACAGGTAGTGCACAAACCTCACAGCAAGGAGGTTGCCAGTTAGATCCCTGGGTTGGCCAGGGCTTCTCTGTGTGGAGTTTGCATGTTCTTCCTGTGCATGTGTGGGTTCTCTCTGGGCACTCTGACTTCATCCCACAGACCAAAAACATGCTAATAAGGTTGATTGGTGACTCTAAATTGCCCTTAGGTATGAGTGTAAGTGTGAAGGGTTATCTGCCTCTCTATACTGTTCACCCAATGTCAGCTGGGATAGGCTCCAGTCCTCCTCGACCCCGAAAGGGACAATTCCAACCAGCATGCTGTGGTTCCAGCGAAGCTTAATAATAGCTTTTTTAATCTTATGTTTCAGCTTAAATAATCAGGAAAGTTAGAATCATTTTTCAAGATTATCAAAATGAACAAAGCATGTACGTTTCATGAACTTTTTTTACAACACAGTTTTTGCAATCAGCAATAAATCAAGAATGCTTTGATGTGAATCATATAAACTTTTCATTGAGGGAACCAGCACCATGCTAACATCCATTTCGGCCCACAAAAATGAGTCATCCCTGCACTGCTCTATGTACAGCCATGCCAGTTCTCTTCCTAAAGGGGCAGAGCAGATCAATCTCAGTGTGTTTTCTGCCACTGACAGACTATAAATCTGAGGATCCTACAAGAACCAGACCAGGGGCCTCATTTATAAAGCTTGTTTACGCACAAAACGGGGCTTGAAAGTGGCGTAAGTCACTTCCCACGCAAAGGTTGTGATTCATAACAATAAACTTGGCGTGAGAATGTGTGCACCGGTACGTCAACTTTGATGCTGGCATACGAACATTTTGGAGATGTGGGAAACTGGCGACACGAATGGTGAGGGAGTGAAGTGAAGCCAGATTCATTTCATAGGCTACATTTAATGTCATCACATATCAGATTATAGACCCGCATAATCATAAACACCCCAGTCTGCAGTGTTATAGATGTGTTCACTTACTACTATATGTAATGTTCATATATCATACTTCATCTTCAAATGATATAGAGCGGTGGATAGAACTGATTGATTAGTATTGGATGTGACAAGGTGTGTAACAAACAGTCTAATTGCTGAGTAAGCATATAAATAGTGCAGACACTCATGCGTAATGCTGCACAATGGATGCTCTGGCACTGCTGGAAGATCACGCAGACTGTGGATCAAGATGGAGAGAGTTTTTAGGGTCCATGAAGATTTCTTGGCCCATAATGATGACTGGCTAATAAGCTGATTTAGATTCCCCACAGCAGTGCTCTTGGATCTATGCGCTGAACTGGTCCCAGTGTTAAACAAAACCACCCGCCGGAATTACGCCATCCCGGTGCATATAGGTGCTGACAAACTCAGGGGTTTCTGGCAATAATATGTCACATTTTCTGTCTAAAGTCCCTTTTGGGTATGATATAATACAGTTAAATTCTGATCTTGGGTCTGGGATATCGCAGTCATCCCTCAGCACAATACTGTCAGTCGTTTTGGATGGCATTATAAACGTAACCAGTTGATACATCAGGGTTCCTTCCTTACACTGTGGGTGAACAGGCAACATCAAAGGCAATTTGCAGAAATGTTCAGGACAGTTTGCACTCACGATGCTATAAGAGCTCCGAGTGAAAATGAAAAAATGTGCCTACGATCAGTGTAGAAATTATTTGTTCCTCAAACATGGTTTTGACATATGTAGTGGCTCGGTGGCCAGGGTCAACACATGATTAATTCATCCTGACACACAGCTTCTCTGTCTTCTTTGGTTTCAACAGACTATACGCATCCAAGGCGTATCACTGCCCCCTCTGATGCACAGCAGTGTTGGGAAAAGACTGTAGGCAGGCGATGCAAAAACATTCATGAGCTACTTTGCATTGACCATTCATGGCAACATGTGGGTGTGTAGAGGGCAGGATGTAAGGTAAATCCACCTGTGCAACTTTCCAAGTGGACTGTGATTTATAAAGAGAAGAGTGCTTGCAAGTGTGCACACGCATGGTTTATAAATCAGATTTTTTTTTGGTGCATGCCATTTTCAGCTTTCGGTCGCACGTTCACTTTTAGTATGGATCCTACGCAATGTTTTATAAATGAGGCCCCTTAAATTAAAGCTACAGCATGTTTGTGTGTGTCTGCATGTGAATTACACAGACTTGCTGGCAGCCAACAAACAGATAAAACAAACACAGTTAGGTTCATTAGCACTTGTGGCAAGTGGGACACACCCTCACTCAAAATGAGGTCAGTCAATACTAGTATAACTGGATTTCAACGTAACTCAGGAGAAGTCAGACAATGCCACTGTGGGAATTTCACCCGGGGAGATATTCAATACATAATTTATAAGGCACTCAGGTTCGTTCACAAATGGAGCTGAGATGTGGTTCAGGTACAAAAATATACAATAACTTTATTTTCACATGAATTATAAAATCGACTTCTTTAAAAACACCATTTGTACCAGGTGTAGGGGTAGGGACCCTAACAGGGCTGGAGCTTACCAGTGGAGGGGGAGGACAGGATCATATCAGGGAGAGGAATCCCAGGAGAAGGGCACCCAATGATTCGTGACACTCACACTCACACACACACACACACACACACACACACACACACACACAATGGTGACAACTCAAAAAGCCACGGGGTACACAGCACACAACGAAGGGGGGATACCAAAACCAGGACGACCGCTGTAAGCTCCCAGTCCTGCAAGGAGAAAGGAGAAATCAGTCAATCTGTCATGAAGATATAAAATAAATCACTATTAATAAGAAACTCTGTTAAAGAAGGTAGGAATCAGGCTGTTGTGAGCTATACATACCAATCAGCGCACGAGACCACCTGCGCGGAGGAGAGGAGGAGAGGCGAACAGGAGACCCGCCTGGCTGCAGTGCAAACACACCGCCAACGAGAGCCACAAAAACCCCCAGAGCGGAGGATTCCCTCCCCGTGACCTGCTGTAGCGGACACTGCCGAACTGTGAACACCCAAAAACGCTCAGTAAATACCATGAAACCCACGACATAGCACTCAATCTGAAGCAGCCACTGCTACATTACCTGATCAGCGCACGAGACCACCTGCGCGGAAGGGAGAAGGAGAGGCAGACAGGAGACTTGCCTGGCAGCCGTGGCAAAACACCGCCACGAGAGCCACAGACACCAGAGCGGGGGATTCCCTCCCCTGACCTGCTGTAGCGGACAATGCCGAGCTGTAAACACCCAAAAAGGTCTGTCAATATCATAAAAACCCGACATAGCGTTCAATCCGAAGCAGCCACTGCTCCATTACCTGCACCGGTGCTGCGGTGGAGACGGGAAGTGAGGCAACCAGGGGGGACGGGCGAAACCTTGGAGCCAAAGAGCAAGAGGGCAACAGGTTGAGCTGTATTTGCCTTTATAGAGTGGCCTCCTGAGCTGATTGGCTCACAAAAGAGCACTGGGCAGCACAGTGGCCATGAAAGCAGGGATGATGCAGCTCATTCTGCTACACACTGATGGTGTGAGTTTACGTATATCTGATCATGACGAGCCAAAAATGCTTCACAGGGAACTGTGTGTTGTAAATTAACAATCCTGAGAAGCTGTTTTTCAGACAGAATGCTTGGACTTCACCCGGTTAAATGTGCTCAACAAGAAGAGTTGTGTCTATCTAGTTTTTTATCCCAGTCTGTTGTGAACAAAAGCTTTGTAAGTCTTGCCCAGGAGCCCACCTTGTGGTTATTACTTTACATGAACAGTTATTTGAACTCCATGAGAAGGGTCAGACAGCACTTTTTAAAGGTCTGAATAGAAAGGCAGACAATGCTCAGTTTTACTGTCACCTGTAAGAATACATGTGGAAAATAATTCACATGTAATCTTGTATGATTTTTAAAAAATGATTTAAATTACACTCAAATATGTGTCTGTATCTGTTTGTCTGTGAGCTAGCTTACCTAACCAACAAACTAATTTATTATCTGTCTTTCTTGATAATAAACTAACTAGCCAGCTTACTTTACCAACAAACTATCTCACTTATTAACAGTCTTCATGATTATAAAGTAACTAGCCAGCTTAGTTAACCGACAACCTATTTAACTTATTAATTGTTGATGGGGAAAATGTTCAATTGTTGCTATAGTGTCTTGGTTTGTAAGCTGTCTCAAGTGCCTTGGAATGCAAATTGTCTGTAGCCTGGTAACTACACCCCCGTAGGTCCTTTCCCTAACAATAGACCTCCTTACACCTGAAGCTCAGACTGACCTCACCCGTCCTTGTACCCTTGATCAAAGAACTTTGTATGCATACTGGAAAAGGAAACAACGTCTCTCCTCTGTCTATTGAATTACCATGTCTTAATACACTCAGACATCTGTCTTCTGTCTGCTATTGACTTAGCACACAATGCACCCCCTTCCCCTTTTGGTGTATCCCATTGTTTCCATACTGTACTGAAACCCTGCTCCTTCCTCAGTCGTGGTCAATTCACAGACACAGACCTGCACTCTGTCTGTCGGTTCACCAGCTTGCCGGCATGCTTCGAGTAAACTCACCTCATCACAGCAAACCATAAACTGGACTCTGAGAATTTTTCTTCAACACTCTTTTCTTGACAATAAACTAACTAGTTAGCTTACTTAACCAACAAACTATCTCACTTATAAACTCTCTTTCTTGATAATAAACAAACTAGCTAGCTTACTAACCTACATAGTCAATAAAAAATAGCCGTCTTTCTTACTAACTCAATAACTTACAAAAAAACGTGATTACTTCATGACTGACTAACTAGCTCACTTAAAAAGTAATTCATAAATAACTAGCTACACAGACGCAGATGTATAGGCCTAAATTTCTGAAGAAAATGTTGGATGATTGATCAGAATTTTATAAAAGATAAGCAGGAAAATCTGTTCCTGCAGGTTAATGTCGACTCTTTTACGGCTGTGTAGATTCTCATTCATCCAGGTCATGGTCATTCTGAAGATTCAAAGGCAAGGCAACTGGACTGTGCAGAGTTTGTTGGGAAGACGTTTCACTTCTCATCCAAGAAGCTTCTTCAGTTCCAAATGGCTGGTGCTGGAAGCAGATATTTATCTTGCTAGAGGAAAAACTAGCGGAGGTGGACTGCTGAGTCCTGACCTGATGGCTCAACACAGGAGAGCCACATCCTCAGGTCAGGACTCAGCAGTCCACCTCCACTTAAAGGACACGGGACACTCTTTTGAGGACAGCAATGTACAGGTGTTGGTGAGAGAAGATAGATGGTTTGAAAGAGGAGTTAAAGAAGCCATCTTCACCAGACTGGAGAAGCCTTCTCTTAACAGAGGTGGTGGACTCAGACACAACCTCTCACCTACATATAATGCAGTGTTAAGCTCTCTCCCCAGAAAGCTCTCCAAACACTCTCACCTGGGCACATGTGACCATAACACCTCACATGACAGGGGGAGTTAATGACCCATTCAGGGTAACGACTCTCAGGGGTTACATCACCCTGGGATAAGTTTCTATGGGTCGTTCTCCAACTCCTCCTTTCCTTTGTTGTTGTTTTTCCTCTAGCAAGATAAATACCTGCTTCCAGCACCAGCCTTTTGGAACTGAAGAAGCTTCTTGGATGAGAAGTGAAACGTCTTCCCAACAAACTCTACACAGTCCAGTTGCCTTGCCTTTGAATCTTCAGGACGACTCTTTTATGAGGGTATTTGTGATGTCACACATTTCAGAGGTGGAGATGTTGGAGGATGGAGGGCTTCAGCTAGTTGAATTGAACCCAATGGACCCCTGGCTGGTGGACCCTCAAGAGCCTCAGGAGCTCCAGGAAGGAGAAGTGAAAGTATGTATCCTGCTGTTTCATTGATTAGATTTGTCTTAACAGGATACGTTCAACTTTGTCCACACTTTATCTAGTATGTAGGACCAGTGGTGGACAAAGTACTCAACTCCATTACTTGAGTGAAAGTATAGATACTTCTGGTCAAATATTACTCCAATACAAGTGAAAGTTGTTCAGTCAAATTTTTACTTAAGTTAAAGTAGTACCTGCTTTAGAAAAGTATTAAAGGTACATTTTCATATTAACATCAACAGATTATTGTCCTGTTGCCACAATGACTTTACAGAACCTAATGACTGAAACAACCTGCTGAATGCACTGATCTGCTTATAGAACCTGTGGAATAAAAAGCTTGTAAAATATGCTACAAAGTCTATGCCTTTTAAACACGATTTAATCGACAAAAGCTGTTTTCATTTTTTTATTTTACACCCCTAACCCTCCATCCCCAAAACAGGATAGCAATTTTCTGACACAGCTCTGGCAATATGTGTGTAAATACATTACCTCAACATGCTTTCCCAGGTTGGAGGGCGAGTTTTTGTAGGCTGCGATGAAGTTTGTGTGTGGTAAACAGAGTAAACATTTAAAACAATATGAATCATTCTTCATTTCGACACTCTCAAACATGGACTTCAGAAATGGCAATGGGTGCTCTTGTGTGGAATTGTTGTCTGTATCTGCCATAGCCATCATTACTGCCAAGATGAACTGTTATCTGAGCAATGTTAGCTCAACGTTTACAGGCCCAATTGGAGTACCGCATGCACGAGGTACAGGTACGGCATCACCACTTGAACAAATCACATGCAGATTGCATTTTTGAAGAGAAGAGAAATTTCATCTGCTGACTTCAAAGCTACCTAAAAGTAACAAGTAACGAGACCCTTCATAGAAATGTAGTGGAGCTAAGAGTACAATACAGTGGAGTAAAATTCACAAGTTTCCAAAAATAGGACACTCAAGTAAAGTACAGATACTCAAAAAATGTACTTAAGTACAATACTCAAGTAAATCTACTTCGTTACTGTACACCCCTACGTAGGGCATAGACAGTCAAACAGTGACACTACAGTAGACAAAACTAAAAGCAAAGGACAGGGATGGATCTATTGTGTGTGAGGTTCTTGTTTACATTTTGTTTTTTTCAACAGCACAGTCTTTTGCTTTTTTCTCTTCAATGACATAGGTGACCTACTTGACCCACGCCTGCATGGATCTGCAGCTTGGGGAGACGCGGTTCATGTTTGACCCGTGGTTAAAGGGTCCTGCATTCGCCCGAGGTTGGTGGCTTCTCCATGAGCCTCCAGCGGACTGCATGGACAGACTGTGTGCCGCAGACCTCATCTACATCAGCCACATGCATGCCGACCACCTCAGGTAAACCACTCCGTCCTTTAAGCCTGGGTGTGGTCATGAGTGGGCCTTAACCCTTGAATGTCCAAGCATGTTTTTGGTGTTATTGGTCTGGCTGGATATTTGTAATAGTGCATTTCTGGATGAGGCACAATCAAGAGTCATTAAGTTTTTTTTCAGGACAACTTGGGCCATCAGCATATCAGACCTGTAATGATGTCATATTAAAATATTACTATTGTGACCATGAAGACAAAATGTTTGATTAAATTTGAATTTAAGGTTGCTTTCACACCCAGCACATTTTGTCTGAACCAAAAGAACTCGGGTTGTCTTTTTGGAAAGTTTGTTTGATTTGGTGTTGTGTCGAAGCTCAAGGGAACTCCAGTGCAAACCAAGAACTGTTGGCTTTTAAAACTGAGGGTCTTGGTTCACTTCTAAGCAGGGACAGAGCTACCATGGTGGGACACTGATTGGCTGCCCATGTGTCCACTCAACTGGCTCTGGCCCTTACTGATTTCAATCACTGTTGAAAGTCTCCACCCACAAATGTATCAAACGGAAACAAGACCAAAACCAAGAAGTTACTGAGCATAAAAACTGGGACTTTGTATATGCCACTCTGTCAGGTTTTATTTTGAAAAGGATGGACAGGAAGCGGTTCTAAATACCATTGCATAACTCTTAAATTCAGGAATCCCAATGCGTTTAGTGTAACTGCAGCAACAGCACAGCCAAATTTTGATGCCCCCCCTAATTAAACTTGTGTTAACCCTTGTGCCCCCATGTCAAAAAAGTCTGGCTCCACCCCTGCTTCTAAGTGTACTCGAATTTGGTGAACCGTACAATCCGAACCATACAAGAACAGGTTCTTATTGCAGTGAGGGAGGGGGGAGCTGGGGACCCAGAGAGTAGGCATGGGTGGTCCAGGTCGAGCCGCATGGTATGGTTTCAGGAATATTGGGGACATTTGATTGCCACTAGGAACTGCTCTATGGCGTCAGCTTGCGCCCATTTCAGGATGCAGTCCCTCACTGAGTCACTGCACCTCTCTTTGGTTGCTGAGCCCTTGGGGGCATGGGCTGATGCCCTTATGGTCTCTGGTGTTTCTCGCCCTATGGTTTGGGGGCCCTTTGTGCTTTTCGGACTGTGTTGGGTGCCTGGGCCTGGATTGTTGTGCCCACTTTGGGATCTTAGGTTTTTCTGACCTTCCTTTTAATTTGTATCCCTCCCATGTGAATCAATGGTCTCTCCTCTTGGTTCTCATAC
>JBAMNC010002099.1:242500-272633 GCA_037902135.1 Cetoscarus ocellatus | reverse complement strand
AAAGGAAAGACAAAGAAGCAGAGAGTAAAGACCAAGGGGGTGCCATAAAGAAATAAGAGGACAGAAGAAACAAAGAAAAGCAGCCAAGAAGAGCTAGCTAAAGTAAAGAAACAAAGCTAAGAAAAGTTCGTACGAAAGCTAAGAAAAGCAGAAAAAATGGCTCAAGATTCGCCTGAAGAAGACCAAAAAGAAGTCGAAACGTTGCGCACAGAAATCTTGAAGCCGAAGAACGAAAGCTGAGCAAAGCAAAAGATGAAAAACAGGGAAAGGTTGGAAAAGACAAAGCAAAGACAGGGATAGTGCAAATGAAGACAAAGAAAGACAAGGGAAAGAACTCAGAAGAAAAGCCAAACAATATGCAGCTGCTGGCATAATTTTTTAGGCCCACCAAAACGGTGGACCAACACAAAACCAAAAATGTATATATATTTATTACAAGGCTGTTGGACCCAGCCCAGGAGTACGGCCCGTGCATTTCCGGGGTCCCTAGCGGACGACGGCCTTTGTAAGTCCTATGCGTCCCTAGTGGACTCAGGTTCATTCCCCTCACCCTAACCGGCCTGTGCCTGCTCTTGGGCTCCAACAGCCTCCGAAGCCCTAAACTGGGAATGCTAAAACCCTACTAATTTGATTAATAATCCTAACCCCACAATTTAGCCCAAACCCCAAATTAGGGGGGATCTAAAATTAAAATTAATAACCCTCACCCAAGTATCTTACCCTAACCCTAACCAGGGGGGGATAAAAAATATTAACTAAATTTAATTACAGGACAATTAAAACTATATATTTCAATTACAATAAGCCTAAATAATGGAATTAATCAACCTAACTTTCTGAAATAAAACTAAATCTAGTATAAAGTAAAACTATACCCCAAAATAACCCAATATAGTGAAAAAACTAAGTATCTAAACTATAGCAATGAAAACCCAAGAACTCATGAAAAACTAAAAATAAGTCCGGCCCCATCTACCCACTAATATAAGGCAGTACCCAGCTCTGGTCCCTCATTCCCAGTTGAGAAGGCGAAGGGAACACATGCCAACAACTGCACAGAGTAAAGCCAAAGAAAGAGGAAAGCCAAGAAGGAAAGCAAAGAGCAAAGCAAAGACAAGAAAAAGAAAGCAGATAAGTCAAAGGAAAGACAAAGAAGCAGAGAGTAAAGACCAAGGGGGTGCCATAAAGAAATAAGAGGACAGAAGAAACAAAGAAAAGCAGCCAAGAAGAGCTAGCTAAAGTAAAGAAACAAAGCTAAGAAAAGTTCGTACGAAAGCTAAGAAAAGCAGAAAAATGGCTCAAGATTCGCCTGAAGAAGACCAAAAAGAAGTCGAAACGTTGCGCACAGAAATCTTGAAGCCGAAGAACGAAAGCTGAGCAAAGCAAAAGATGAAAAACAGGGAAAGGTTGGAAAAGACAAAGCAAAGACAGGGATAGTGCAAATGAAGACAAAGAAAGACAAGGGAAAGAACTCAGAAGAAAAGCCAAACAATATGCAGCTGCTGGCATAATTTTTTAGGCCCACCAAAACGGTGGACCAACACAAAACCAAAAATGTATATATATTTATTACAAGGCTGTTGGACCCAGCCCAGGAGTACGGCCCGTGCATTTCCGGGGTCCCTAGCGGACGACGGCCTTTGTAAGTCCTATGCGTCCCTAGTGGACTCAGGTTCATTCCCCTCACCCTAACCGGCCTGTGCCTGCTCTTGGGCTCCAACAGCCTCCGAAGCCCTAAACTGGGAATGCTAAAACCCTACTAATTTTGATTAATAATCCTAACCCCACAATTTAGCCCAAACCCCAAATTAGGGGGGATCTAAAATTAAAATTAATAACCCTCACCCAAGTATCTTACCCTAACCCTAACCAGGGGGGGATAAAAAATATTAACTAAATTTAATTACAGGACAATTAAAACTATATATTTCAATTACAATAAGCCTAAATAATGGAATTAATCAACCTAACTTTCTGAAATAAAACTAAATCTAGTATAAAGTAAAACTATACCCCAAAATAACCCAATATAGTGAAAAAACTAAGTATCTAAACTATAGCAATGAAAACCCAAGAACTCATGAAAAACTAAAAATAAGTCCGGCCCCATCTACCCACTAATATAAGGCAGTACCCAGCTCTGGTCCCTCATTCCCAGTTGAGAAGGCGAAGGGAACACATGCCAACAACTGCACAGAGTAAAGCCAAAGAAAGAGGAAAGCCAAGAAGGAAAGCAAAGAGCAAAGCAAAGACAAGAAAAAGAAAGCAGATAAGTCAAAGGAAAGACAAAGAAGCAGAGAGTAAAGACCAAGGGGGTGCCATAAAGAAATAAGAGGACAGAAGAAACAAAGAAAAGCAGCCAAGAAGAGCTAGCTAAAGTAAAGAAACAAAGCTAAGAAAAGTTCGTACGAAAGCTAAGAAAAGCAGAAAAATGGCTCAAGATTCGCCTGAAGAAGACCAAAAAGAAGTCGAAACGTTGCGCACAGAAATCTTGAAGCCGAAGAACGAAAGCTGAGCAAAGCAAAAGATGAAAAACAGGGAAAGGTTGGAAAAGACAAAGCAAAGACAGGGATAGTGCAAATGAAGACAAAGAAAGACAAGGGAAAGAACTCAGAAGAAAAGCCAAACAATATGCAGCTGCTGGCATAATTTTTTAGGCCCACCAAAACGGTGGACCAACACAAAACCAAAAATGTATATATATTTATTACAAGGCTGTTGGACCCAGCCCAGGAGTACGGCCCGTGCATTTCCGGGGTCCCTAGCGGACGACGGCCTTTGTAAGTCCTATGCGTCCCTAGTGGACTCAGGTTCATTCCCCTCACCCTAACCGGCCTGTGCCTGCTCTTGGGCTCCAACAGCCTCCGAAGCCCTAAACTGGGAATGCTAAAACCCTACTAATTTTGATTAATAATCCTAACCCCACAATTTAGCCCAAACCCCAAATTAGGGGGGATCTAAAATTAAAATTAATAACCCTCACCCAAGTATCTTACCCTAACCCTAACCAGGGGGGGATAAAAAATATTAACTAAATTTAATTACAGGACAATTAAAACTATATATTTCAATTACAATAAGCCTAAATAATGGAATTAATCAACCTAACTTTCTGAAATAAAACTAAATCTAGTATAAAGTAAAACTATACCCCAAAATAACCCAATATAGTGAAAAAACTAAGTATCTAAACTATAGCAATGAAAACCCAAGAACTCATGAAAAACTAAAAATAAGTCCGGCCCCATCTACCCACTAATATAAGGCAGTACCCAGCTCTGGTCCCTCATTCCCAGTTGAGAAGGCGAAGGGAACACATGCCAACAACTGCACAGAGTAAAGCCAAAGAAAGAGGAAAGCCAAGAAGGAAAGCAAAGAGCAAAGCAAAGACAAGAAAAAGAAAGCAGATAAGTCAAAGGAAAGACAAAGAAGCAGAGAGTAAAGACCAAGGGGGTGCCATAAAGAAATAAGAGGACAGAAGAAACAAAGAAAAGCAGCCAAGAAGAGCTAGCTAAAGTAAAGAAACAAAGCTAAGAAAAGTTCGTACGAAAGCTAAGAAAAGCAGAAAAATGGCTCAAGATTCGCCTGAAGAAGACCAAAAAGAAGTCGAAACGTTGCGCACAGAAATCTTGAAGCCGAAGAACGAAAGCTGAGCAAAGCAAAAGATGAAAAACAGGGAAAGGTTGGAAAAGACAAAGCAAAGACAGGGATAGTGCAAATGAAGACAAAGAAAGACAAGGGAAAGAACTCAGAAGAAAAGCCAAACAATATGCAGCTGCTGGCATAATTTTTTAGGCCCACCAAAACGGTGGACCAACACAAAACCAAAAATGTATATATATTTATTACAAGGCTGTTGGACCCAGCCCAGGAGTACGGCCCGTGCATTTCCGGGGTCCCTAGCGGACGACGGCCTTTGTAAGTCCTATGCGTCCCTAGTGGACTCAGGTTCATTCCCCTCACCCTAACCGGCCTGTGCCTGCTCTTGGGCTCCAACAGCCT
Organism: Cetoscarus ocellatus; assembly: GCA_037902135.1. NCBI lineage: Eukaryota > Metazoa > Chordata > Actinopteri > Labriformes > Labridae > Cetoscarus > Cetoscarus ocellatus. The sequence continues at coordinate 268,631 of JBAMNC010002099.1, read as the reverse complement.
CCGAAGCCCTAAACTGGGAATGCTAAAACCCTACTAATTTTGATTAATAATCCTAACCCCACAATTTAGCCCAAACCCCAAATTAGGGGGGATCTAAAATTAAAATTAATAACCCTCACCCAAGTATCTTACCCTAACCCTAACCAGGGGGGGATAAAAAATATTAACTAAATTTAATTACAGGACAATTAAAACTATATATTTCAATTACAATAAGCCTAAATAATGGAATTAATCAACCTAACTTTCTGAAATAAAACTAAATCTAGTATAAAGTAAAACTATACCCCAAAATAACCCAATATAGTGAAAAAACTAAGTATCTAAACTATAGCAATGAAAACCCAAGAACTCATGAAAAACTAAAAATAAGTCCGGCCCCATCTACCCACTAATATAAGGCAGTACCCAGCTCTGGTCCCTCATTCCCAGTTGAGAAGGCGAAGGGAACACATGCCAACAACTGCACAGAGTAAAGCCAAAGAAAGAGGAAAGCCAAGAAGGAAAGCAAAGAGCAAAGCAAAGACAAGAAAAAGAAAGCAGATAAGTCAAAGGAAAGACAAAGAAGCAGAGAGTAAAGACCAAGGGGGTGCCATAAAGAAATAAGAGGACAGAAGAAACAAAGAAAAGCAGCCAAGAAGAGCTAGCTAAAGTAAAGAAACAAAGCTAAGAAAAGTTCGTACGAAAGCTAAGAAAAGCAGAAAAATGGCTCAAGATTCGCCTGAAGAAGACCAAAAAGAAGTCGAAACGTTGCGCACAGAAATCTTGAAGCCGAAGAACGAAAGCTGAGCAAAGCAAAAGATGAAAAACAGGGAAAGGTTGGAAAAGACAAAGCAAAGACAGGGATAGTGCAAATGAAGACAAAGAAAGACAAGGGAAAGAACTCAGAAGAAAAGCCAAACAATATGCAGCTGCTGGCATAATTTTTTAGGCCCACCAAAACGGTGGACCAACACAAAACCAAAAATGTATATATATTTATTACAAGGCTGTTGGACCCAGCCCAGGAGTACGGCCCGTGCATTTCCGGGGTCCCTAGCGGACGACGGCCTTTGTAAGTCCTATGCGTCCCTAGTGGACTCAGGTTCATTCCCCTCACCCTAACCGGCCTGTGCCTGCTCTTGGGCTCCAACAGCCTCCGAAGCCCTAAACTGGGAATGCTAAAACCCTACTAATTTTGATTAATAATCCTAACCCCACAATTTAGCCCAAACCCCAAATTAGGGGGGATCTAAAATTAAAATTAATAACCCTCACCCAAGTATCTTACCCTAACCCTAACCAGGGGGGGATAAAAAATATTAACTAAATTTAATTACAGGACAATTAAAACTATATATTTCAATTACAATAAGCCTAAATAATGGAATTAATCAACCTAACTTTCTGAAATAAAACTAAATCTAGTATAAAGTAAAACTATACCCCAAAATAACCCAATATAGTGAAAAAACTAAGTATCTAAACTATAGCAATGAAAACCCAAGAACTCATGAAAAACTAAAAATAAGTCCGGCCCCATCTACCCACTAATATAAGGCAGTACCCAGCTCTGGTCCCTCATTCCCAGTTGAGAAGGCGAAGGGAACACATGCCAACAACTGCACAGAGTAAAGCCAAAGAAAGAGGAAAGCCAAGAAGGAAAGCAAAGAGCAAAGCAAAGACAAGAAAAAGAAAGCAGATAAGTCAAAGGAAAGACAAAGAAGCAGAGAGTAAAGACCAAGGGGGTGCCATAAAGAAATAAGAGGACAGAAGAAACAAAGAAAAGCAGCCAAGAAGAGCTAGCTAAAGTAAAGAAACAAAGCTAAGAAAAGTTCGTACGAAAGCTAAGAAAAGCAGAAAAATGGCTCAAGATTCGCCTGAAGAAGACCAAAAAGAAGTCGAAACGTTGCGCACAGAAATCTTGAAGCCGAAGAACGAAAGCTGAGCAAAGCAAAAGATGAAAAACAGGGAAAGGTTGGAAAAGACAAAGCAAAGACAGGGATAGTGCAAATGAAGACAAAGAAAGACAAGGGAAAGAACTCAGAAGAAAAGCCAAACAATATGCAGCTGCTGGCATAATTTTTTAGGCCCACCAAAACGGTGGACCAACACAAAACCAAAAATGTATATATATTTATTACAAGGCTGTTGGACCCAGCCCAGGAGTACGGCCCGTGCATTTCCGGGGTCCCTAGCGGACGACGGCCTTTGTAAGTCCTATGCGTCCCTAGTGGACTCAGGTTCATTCCCCTCACCCTAACCCTTACCCTAACCCTTACCCTAACCCTAACCCTAACCCTAACCCTAACTAGGGAGACAGGCCCCTACCCCTCAACCTAACCGGCCTGTGCCTCCCTTTGGCCCTCCTCCCCCTCGATTCCCTACTCGACCACGTTTCGGGAGACCCCAAACCAGATCATATGCCACTGTACTCAAGCAGGGTAATCCAAGGGATGATAGCAAGGACTATCCAGTGGGACCAGCTGATCCCCAGTTTGGGCGGATGGTGCGCAAGCTGTACAAAGTTATTAAAGTAGTGCACCATTTACAGAACGTGGCCCCAGCCCCAGGGAAGTCAGAGCCCCTCATGATCACACGGATGGTTGATGTGTTGGCTGACATGATTAAACCAGCGAACCCCAATTCAAAGACTTCAGACATGATAGTGGGGAACGCAAAAAACTGGAGACACAATACACTCATTATTCTCCAAGAACATTATGAAACAGAACTGGAGAATATGCGGGATGACTTGGCGGAGAATTTGGACCCAGAATGGGGGTCCGCATTTGAGGTGGCCACAAGATGGGCCTACAGAAACTTACCCCGCATCAAACGTGATGCTATCGAACATGCGGAGGCATTGATAGCGACCTGTGTGGATGGGGATGTGGATAAAGAATCCAAAAAGCAGGACGATCCACATGCACAACCACAAGTGCCCACTGAAACCTCAAAAAGGGCAAGACGTAGGAGAGGGGACCCTCTTCCTACGGATTTCATGGAGGAGATTGTAGAACTCACCCCAGACCCTAAACCTGCGGCTGTAGGAAGGGACAAAAGTAAGCAACCCAAACAAAGTCTAACCAAGGCTCGAACAACGGGGTTGAGTCCTGCAACAAAAGAGTTCTGGCAGAGGGTTATGGAGGAGGTTCCAGAGGAGGAACCAGAGCAAGAACCACCTGCGGAACTCATGGATTTGAATCAAGATGAACAGGGCTCTGTTCATCTTAGTGAAGAAGAAGGAGAGGGGGAGCACAGTCCTGTTCCCCAAAACCCCTTTCGGGACTCTCCTAAACCAAAGAGAGCCAGTCGGGTTATAAAGACTCGACCCTTGCCCGAACTGGAGAGTGATCATGAAGATATGCTTGAGGATCAGGATCCTTTTTTGGAGATGGATACAACTCCAGTGTTGCCTCCTAAAGTTGTCAAAGTCGTGGCACAAGTTCACCAAGATCCTGACAGTCTGTTGGAATCTCCAAGGGAACAAGAAATGTTGGAAGAAATTTTCAACAGTTTCTCTTCAACACCTAAGCAGGACTATGGACCTACCAGACACATTAGTACAGATAGGAAACTGGTGGACTGGGGGTTAAACGTTGTTAAAAAGTGGGTGTTCATTGGAGACTCAAATTTGTCAAGACTACCAGCTCATGACATTCAGGATTTACAAATCGATAGTTATCCGGGAGCTAATTTCAGGCATGCAGAGTCAATTTTGGAGAAGGCAAGTAGTAGTGTGTTGGTGGAGAAGTTGTTGCTCTCTTTTGGTTTAAACAGTAGAGCACAGAAGGTCAAAGAAACAGCGGTTAAACAATTGCAAGCTGCAGTAAGGATGGCCAAGAAAAAGTTTCCATATTCGGAAATTTGGATTCCCATCATCAACTACTCTCATGCCTTGCCAGCAAATGAGCAACTCACACTTCAAGGACTGAATGCTCACATTCGAAAAAACATGCCGTTCATTGATCCTTTGCACAACAACATCTTTCGTACAGAAGCAGATAAAGTGCATTGGACTCCACAAACGGCCAGGAGCATGTTTGACCACTGGGTGGCTACCTTAAACTTAGTCGCCCCTTAAGCCCTACAAAGGTGGGGCAGAAGGGGTCAATACCCCTTTCAGTAGGAAATGTCATGGTTTTGACAAAGAATTTCAAGCCAACTCAAGCTCAATTGGATATTCTAAACAAAGGTTTGACATTTATTCCAACATTATTTTTAAGAAAAGAACAAAAAAATCAGTTACATAGTGACATTCAGAGTTATCATAGAAAATTGAAAATAGCAACTTTTTTTAAAAATAATGTAAAGACTAAAATAACACCTTTTACTCCGAGATCAATCTGGGTACCTCCCTTACATACATTGCCAGAGGAAATTCATTTATTAATAGAAAAAGATGAATTAGAATTTCATAGGAATTATAAACCACATCCTGAAAAACCAAATTTAACACAGGAAGAAATTCAAGCACTCATACAACTCAAAAACAACAAACACATTATTATTAAGCCTGCAGACAAAGGAAGTGTGGCAGTGATTATGGGGAGGGACCAGTATATCATGGAGGTTAAAAGACAACTGAATGATAAAACCTATTATAAAAAGTTACAGGAGCCAATATATTTAAAAACAATCTCAATAATTCATGATATTATAGATAGATTAAAAAAGAAGAAATTCATTAACAAAAAACAAGCACAATATTTAAAAGGGGAAACACAGCCTAGAGAAAGGAGATTTTATATTCTCCCTAAAATACATAAGGATCCAGAGAAGTGGACGGTCCCATTCTTAGTTCCTCCAGGTAGACCTATCGTTTCAGATTGTGGAAGCGAAACGTATGCTACGGCTGAGTATATTGATTATTTTTTGAATCCATTGTCCACAATCCACCCTTCATATGTCAAAGACACGTATCATTTCATTGATATTGTTAAAAATTTGCAGATTCCTGGTGAATTTTTCTTTTTTAGTATTGACGTGGATAGTTTGTATACCAATATTGATATCCAGTCTGGACTTAGAACAGTTAAAAAAGCATTTCTAGACAACCCAAAACCGGATAGACCGGATGAGGAAGTTTTGCAATTATTAGAAATTAATTTAACCAGAAATGATTTTGTTTTTGATGAAGAATTTTATTTACAAATCAAAGGGACTGCAATGGGGAAAAGGTTTGCGCCTGCATATGCAAATATATTTATGGCCAATTGGGAAAAAGAAGCCCTTGCCAAATGCCCAAAGAAACCCCTGTATTTTCTTAGATTTTTAGATGATATATGGGGGATTTGGACTTATTCAGAGAAGGATTTTAAGGACTTTATTGAAATCCTAAATAATCATGATCCTTCCATTAAATTAAAGTATGTGTTACAGAAAGATTCTATTGATTTTCTGGATACAACCATTTATAAAGGATTTTCTTTTGAAAGGTATAACAAGTTAGATATTAAAGTATTTTTCAAACCAACGGATACCCACGCATTATTATATAAAACAAGTTTTCACCCAAAGCATACCTTCAAAGGTATTGTTAAGTCTCAATTATTGAGATTTTCAAGGATTTGCACACAACAAAAGGATTTCTGGGAAGCTGTAAAAATTTTATTTGGGGTCTTAAAAAACAGAGGATATTCAAGGACATTTCTTAAACAATGTCTTTATACTTTTAAGGAAACAAAACAAACTACAGATAAACAAATCATTCCATTAATCACTCAATATTCATCAATAAGTAAAAAATTTCATAGAACAATTAAAAACAATTATACACAATTCATTGAAAATTCAGGTATATTAAAAGAGCATAAAATCATATCTGCATTTAAGAAGAATAAAAATCTGAAGGACATCTTGGTCAGAGCTAAACTGAGAGCAATTCAGGATGTTCCTGAGGAATTAAAATATTCACATTTCAGTCAATTAAAATTCATTAAGAATAAAACAGATGGAAATATTTATAAAATTACACAAACATTTACAGTACAAACCTCCAACTGTGTGTACATTATAGTTTGTGAGAAATGTGGTATACAATATATTGGTGAAACAAGGAATGCCTTGAAAGTTAGAATGTGGCAGCACAGATATAATATTATTAATAATAAAGAGTTAAACACACCTTTAGTCAAACATTTTATTTTTCATGGCATACAGGCTCTTAAAATATCTGGAATCCAAAGTAATACATCTTGGACGGACAAGGACAGGAAGAGTTTCGAGAGACGATGGATATACCTCCTGGGCACCAGAGAACCTAATGGATTAAACATAAAATATAATTAATGACACATAAATAAAGCATGATTAATAAAGCCTTCTTATTTTCAAATATAAATTTTAAAAGAAACAATCATTTTATTTAACCCTAACCTTGGCTTTTTTCTAACCCTAACCAGTTTTAGTTCTTGCCTAACCCTAAGCGGGAATTTTACACTTTTATAGTTAATTGAACCCTAACCCTTAACTTAATCCTAATCCTAAACCTTTGATCTTAATTGCCTAACCCTAACCGAGTTATTCTTATACTTTTGTAATTATTTGAACCCTAACCCTTAACCTAATCCTAATCCTAACCTTTGATTTTAACGTGGCCTTTATTCATCCCTAACCCTAATCCTAATTATTTCTACACCTCTAGAACCCTAACTATGATAATTTTTAATCCTAACCCCAACCCTAATAAGTTTAATTCATTAATTTATTAATTCATAAATACAATAATTTTCTTTAATAAATAACTTATTATATGATAGTACAATTCATTACAATTCTAAATATATAATTATTATCAAAAAATATGGTGTAGAAGCGGTCCAATTGATCTTAGAAGTTCATAGAAAAAAGACGATTGAAAAATAAGAAAGGCAAATTCAGTTTCTCTGGGAGGGTATAAAAGGAGGTGCTCCAGCGAGAGAGCTCATTTCTGCTCGGAACTTCGAAGGGGAAACATCTCTGACATTGTCCGGAAGCCGCTGCCATCTAGTTTTAAGTGTGTCTAGGGCCTGAAGAAGACCCCCAAAAGGGTCGAAACGTCGCCCCCTATAGGCACACACTAAAATTTAATTTTTTTTGGTTTTATTTGATTTCTTTTCATTAACAAATAATAAATATAAATTCATTTTGTTTATAAATAACTACATATAAATAGCACATATAAAGATAAAAACATACATAAATAAATAATTAAAAATTCAATTCATTCGCCATCATGAGTTATACTCATGATGGCTGGCAATTGGTGCAGTACGGGAGGAGACGTCATCGCCCCCCGTACCGCAACAACTACGTTCAAGACCAGGCTTGGTCTTTTGATGGACAAAGAGGAGGTGGGAGGTTCAAAGGGATGGCCCGTGCATATCCTGCCTTCCAACTAGGGAGACAGGCCCCTACCCCTCAACCTAACCTACCCTAACCCTAACCCTAACCCTATGAATGCCCTACCCCACAAACTAACGCTAAACCTAACCATAGGACCTTATGGAACTGGGACCATCCAACTCTAAACAGGGGACAATTAAAAAACACTATCAATTCATGGACAGTTAATGAATAAGCATTAAAAACCTAAATATACATTAAAATAAAGCTAAGAATTCATATTATAAGCATTAAAAAGTCTAAACATAGATAAAACTAAGGCTAAAAATTCATTACTAAGGGTAAAAACACCAAATACATAAGAGCAAATAAGCTACACTATATTTAAAAAGGACCCGCCCACTTACCTATAAAAGCTGCAGAGCCAGCCTCTCACTCTCAGTTCCAGCAGAACCTGCAAAGGAGCAACAACAACATTAAACAGCTGAAGGAAGTATATAAGAAAGAGGATAGATTTAGAAAAGACCAAGAAAGGAACAAAAGCCAAGGGGGTGCCAATAAAGACTAAGAACAAGAGATAAATAAATACAAACAAGTGACAAAGATAAACACGAAACTAAAGACAGCTCAAACAAAGTATAAGTTAAAGGAAAAACGAAGCAAAGAAATGTTCGTGAAAAAGCTAAAGACAGCAGAAAAGGCTCAAGACTCGCCTGAAGAAGACAGTTAAAGTCGAAACGTTGCGCATACGGTCTTGAAGCCAAAAAACGTACGTAAAACTACATAAAGTCACACAGAAAGAAGGCTAAGCAAAGCAAAAGAAAGACAATACGGAAAAACAAACAGAAGGACAGTACAAACTAAAGCTGTTAATGTATAATTTTTACGTCCATTAATTTTAATGGGCACAAACAAATACAAATAAACAAATACAAACATATACTTACCTGGCCTGTCGGACCAAAGTACCGGCGTGCGGCCCGTGCACCTCCTGGAGTCCCCTTCGGGGGACAACAGGTTCAGTCCCCAAACCTAACTTAGCCAGTGCCCGCTCCGGGGCTCCGACAGCGCCCCCCAGTTCCGAACCCTAATATGGGACGCTGGATTCTAACCCTATTATGGGACAACTAAAGACAATGGCAAAAGAATGCCCTACCCCACAAACTAACCCTAAACCTAACCATAGGACCTTATGGAACTGGGACCATCTAACTCTAAACAGGGGACAATTACAAAAACACTATAAAATTCATGGAAAGTTAATAAATAAGCATTAAAAACCTAAATATAGATTAAAATAAAGCTAAGAACTCATATTATAAGCATTAAAAAGTCTAAACATAGATAAAACTAAGGCTAAAAATTCATTACTAAGGGTAAAAACACCAAATACATAAGAGCAAATAAGCTACACTATATTTAAAAAGGACCCGCCCACTTACCTATAAAAGCTGCAGAGCCAGCCTCTCACTCTCAGTTCCAGCAGAACCTGCAAAGGAGCAACAACAACATTAAACAGCTGAAGGAAGTATATAAGAAAGAGGATAGATTTAGAAAAGACCAAGAAAGAAAGAAAGGCCAAGGGGGTGCCAATAAAGACTAAGAACAAGAGATAAATAAATACAAACAAGTGACAAAGATAAACACGAAACTAAAGACAGCTCAAACAAAGTATAAGTTAAAGGAAAAACGAAGCAAAGAAATGTTCGTGAAAAAGCTAAAGACAGCAGAAAAGGCTCAAGACTCGCCTGAAGAAGACATAGTTAAAGTCGAAACGTTGCGCATACGGTCTTGAAGCCAAAAAACGTACGTAAAACTACATAAAGTCACACAGAAAGAAGGCTAAGCAAAGCAAAAGAAAGACAATACGGAAAAACAAACAGAAGGACAGTACAAACTAAAGCTGTTAATGTATAATTTTTACGTCCATTACTTTTAATGGGCACAAACAAATACAAATAAACAAATACAAACATATACTTACCTGGCCTGTCGGACCAAAGTACCGGCGTGCGGCCCGTGCACCTCCTGGAGTCCCCTTCGGGGGACAACAGGTTCAGTCCCCAAACCTAACTCATATTAAATCTATCAAAATCTAAAAGTATGGTCATTGGAACAACTTGTACGCTACGGTCAAATCTCAAGCTCGATCTTAATATTACAAATGCAGCAATTGAACAAGTTGATGAAGTCTAATTACTTGGACTCATAATAGACAAAACATTATCATGGAATAAGCATATACAGAGTGTGGTAACTACAATTGGAAATACTTTGTCTGTGGTCAAGACATGTACAAAATATATGACATAAAGACTGGCAAAACAAGTTATCCAAGCTTTGGTTCTTTCACATATAGATTATTGTTCAATCATATGGTCCAATGCTTCAGTAGGAAATCAATCAATCAATCAATCAATCATTATTTGTATAGCGCCAATTCATAACAACTGTTATCTCAAGACACTTTACAATAGAGCACAAAGCTTTTCATATTATGGATACACATACATGCATAGATAGATATATACATATATAAAATACACAGATACATATATATTCAAATATATACATCCAACACCCAACATGAATCCATATAGCCAATCATGAATCCCTCCATCATGGCGGCAAGAAAAAACCTTCTGTTAAGCAGCAGGAAATCTTGAATGTGGACCCCAGTCTCATGATGAACAGCAAATCCACACCATGCTGTGTTGGGTGTGTGGGCGAAGGGAGGGAAGGAAGTGGAGACAAGTGGACTAAAGTAAGAACTACAGCTAGTGACAGATCAATGGACCAATCATAGACCTGTCGTCGTCAAATTTGTTTCTGCTGGAAACACATTTATTAGAGGAGGGTCCTCATGTCTGTGTGTTTGTGGTGATAATTTTATAGAAGTATAATCAATGAAAGTCTTACTGAAAATAAAAATTTATGGTAGTGACGAACTCATGGGTGCCCAGACCACAAGTGCATCCCTACCATATTTGTCTCCGTTAAGTATAAATGTATTAATGGTAGACCTCTTGAGATGTGACACCTGATTTTCAAGAGGGATCTCATGTCCATGTGGAGCTAGAGATAGTTACTATAGATGTATCAACCATGGATAGAAAGATCATGTTAATATCTACATTAACAGCTATGAACTGGAATGAGATGGCCAAATATGTGTTATGTCTGTAATTGTAATCATTGAAGCTTCGTGACTCCACAGCAGCAGGCAGTCTCCACCAAGGATCCCAGACCACCTAAAAGACCAGAGCCAGAGACGAGTACAAGAGCAAACAGAAAGGGGCAGAGGCAGATATGGAGAGAGAGCGTGAGAGAGAGAGGGATAGAGCCCAGTGTGCCAGATCCCTTCCGGGTGGCTTTTTGTGGATTGAGAACAAATGTCTAACTATGTATGAAAGTCTCTCTTGGTTGGATGTGAGAAATAGATGTAGGTCTCTGTTAATGGTTTTTAGGAGAAATGTGATCACAATAAGAAAACCATCCATCAGCACAATTATATAACACGGCATGCAGTTGGAGGCTATTTTATTTTACATCAATTTAAAACAGCTGGACAAAAGAAAGTGATGTATAGAGCAATGAAAAAGTAGAATTCACTACCAAACTATATAACGCAACTAACTAATATCACAACTTTTAAAAGGAAACTTAAAGAACACTATCTGAAAAGGAATTTCATTCACTAACGGTTCTCTAAGGTCACCAGTCATAGTGCCATTGTTGGAATTTCTTGAGATAGAAGTTGATTGAACAATGGAGCTTTGTTTTCATTGATTTATTTTGACATATGTATGTATGTTTGTATGTATGTATGTAGGTGTGTATGTGTATATGTATGTATATGTGCATGTATGTTTTTTGTTTGCACTGAATAATTGCACCATGTCACAGACGTCTTGGTGTTTATATATGTTTGTATGTTTTCCAGTTGTTTTGTTAATATGTATTGTCACATGTAAATTGAGTGGACCCCAGGAAGAATAGCTGCTGCAATGCAAAAGCTAAGGGGGATCTAAATAAACTAAACTAAACTAAACTTATCTCTAATGAAGGCTCTTTTAAAGGTTTTTTATGTTTTTCTATGTGAATGCATGTTTGATTCTGGACAGCTGTAAGAATGAACTGTTCCTTTCTCCTCTTGTCAGTCACTTAAGTGAAATAAAAACAAAAATTAAGTCTATTTTAATGTTTGTTGATGGGCCTCATGTTGTTCTGTTGTTTTCAGATCTGTGATCAGATCCTTAGGAAGGGTAGATATCTGGGGAGATGCAGCTTCACTCACAGCCCCGAGGAGAGAGAGATGTGGACCTACATGAAGAAGAACAAGAGTGAGAGAAACGCCTCATACTGACCATATGAGATTATCACGGCCGTCATCTTTCTGCTCCGTTTAAACTAAAATAAATCAAATATAGAGGACTCTCTAACTCAATAGAATTAATATTGTTGTTTTTATAATAATATTAATAACACTGTTATTATCATGACCAATATATTACTATTGTTGTTTCCAAAACAATAATATTCATAACGTTGTTATTATCATGACCAGTATCATTACTACTGTTTTTATAAAAATATTCATACATTGTTATCATTGTGAATGACTTCATTATTATTGTTGTTTCTATAATATTAATAACGTTGTTTTTATCATGACTGATAGTTATCTGTATAATAATATTAATTACATTGTTTTTATCATGACTGAAAGTTGTTTCTATAATAATTTAAAAAAGTTATTTTCATGACCAATATCATTATTATTACTGATTCTATAATACTTAATTTTAATAACATTGTTGTTATCGTGACTGACAGTTGTTTCTATAATAATTAATTTTTAATAAAATTTTTATCATGTGACATATCATTATTATTGTTGCTGTTTTTGTATATCCAATCAAAATTTGTTTCACTGCCATTTGTGTGGTAAACACCGTAACAGTAAGCGTCAGTGGCAGCGGCACATCTCCACCAAGAAACACAAAGACCTAGTGTTCAGCTGTGATGGAAAGGACAAAGCCCTGACCTGGAGCTACAGGTTCCCCGGGACGCAGTTCTGACTCTGTCCAAGTAAGAACCTTCGTCAGGGTTTCGCCTCTCTAGTGCTGGTCTTGGTCCTGCTTGTATGTCCTCTCTCTGGTGCTGGTCTTGGTCCTGCTGTATCTCCCCTCTCTGGTGCTGGTCTTGGTCCTGCTGTAGGTCTACCCAAACTCTGCTGTCCTCTTCATCAGTACTTTTCTCTCTGCTTTGAACCAAACTGGTCTCCTTACTGTGACACAGAGACGCAGACTGAGAGCCAGCAGCACTATGACCTTCATGACCTCTGTGGTTGTTGGAGGTCACAGGTTGGATCCAGGGACCTGATACTGAACTAAGAACCACTAAAACAAACTCGTTAAGAGGATTCATCTTTGTTTTGGTTTTCTTTGACAGGTTGGAGGGCGTCTGTCCCAAAGGCGTCAGCTGCAACTTCGCTCACAGTCCTGAGGAGCTGCAGGAGTGGATGGACAGGTGGGACTTCCTGTGGCAGAAGTTAGCCCAAGCCAGAAAGGACATGCTCATCATGCCCGACGAGTTCGACTTCGGAAAATATAACTCTCTGTTGCAGGACTAAAACCATTTATGGGATGGGTCATGGGACAGGTTATGGGAGAGATCATGGGACAGGTTATAGGACAGATCATGGGACAGATCATGGGAATGATAAAAGATGAGATGAACCTCAAGCGCTCCTCTCCTGCTTCACAGAGATGTTCTTATCCTAGGCTGTGGATACTCAGAGCATCTTCAATCCTGAAGCACCTGTGACCTCCTGGACTGGTTTAGGATATTGAGTGCCCCTGAGGATTGATCCTGCTGTACCTCGTGTTACTGAAGGAGACCACTGAGTACACCTGAGCTCAGGTGAGCCTCCAACAGAAACTGAGAACAACAGGTGAGGGTCTTCAAGGCTTGAGAAAGACCTGAATCGGATTAATATTTTTTTGTTGGATCACCAAACCACCTCTTCAAAACATGTCTGAGACCTGAGACATCCTTCTTCTTCTCCTCCTATTTCTTCTTCTTCTCCTCCTATTTCTATTTCTCCTCCTCCTGTTTCTTCTTCTTCTAGAGGGTGCCAGAGGGCTTATAATCAGGGTGTGGGCCTGTCTCTGACCCCTGATAACACGGTCCAACATTCTAAATCCTCTGATGATATATTATAACATTCAAATACTCTCTAAACTCAACAGCGTGTTGTTGATTGACAGCTGTAATTTTCACTGCAAAGCCTTTTTAGTTTGTTTCTAAACTATTGTATCACTTTTTGATATTGTTCACATGTAAAGCATTCTTGTACAAACACAAAAACAGGGAAGTGAACAAAACTATTTCTTAAGGGAACATAGAAAATTTAGAAAATTTAATTATAACTAGGGAACACTCAAAGTGCTGGTTTGGCGGAGTGGTAAGCACCCAGGCACATCCCATATACATGCTCCTGCCAGCCCAGGCTAACACTAAAACAGTTAGGTGAACAAAACTTTATTTTTTTTGTTAAAGGGTCCATTGAAAATTAAAAAAAACATTGAATTATATAGCACTCAGAGAGCTCAAACATCTGCCAAGGTAGCTCACATATTGCTGTAACATCTATAAGCAATAGTTCCAAGATAAAGTGTCCATCATAATATGATTCATGACCCTAAAACCCCAAAAAGAAACAAAAAAAATTAGATATAGCCAAGGTAGTACAGTATTATGAAGGTGATCAACACCGAATGCCAGAGAACACCCAGGCCCAGAATCGTCCATATGGTCCAGTAGAGCTGATTGAGGGAACAGAAGTTCTAGAAGAAGAAATCAATGTTCAGTCATTACTGACTCACTTAAAATCTGTCATCAATATTAACTGCTTGAGGCCTGAATTTATAAACAATTATATTAACTACTATAGCCCCAGAATACCCTGTACAGGGCCTGCTGGGGCTCAGGAGCAAAGCTCCTCGACACGACCGCACAAAGCAGTGAACTGTTCCTTTAAGACTATAGTCATGTTGCACATCAAAGTAAACAGCAAAAAATCAGCCACACAAACATATAAGCCATTACTACATACACCAAACACAATTAAAACACCAAACAAATGAATTAACAAAAATCAAAATCTGTAGAGCGTCCCCTGGACCCCCGGAATCCTACTCAATGACACATTTTCACCTCTAGCTTCAGCTAGCGAAACGAGACATCTGCGGAAAGCTGAGACTGAGACATTTCCATAGACACCAAATACGTCGTTGTACGACCAAAACTCTGGAAACCAGAAGCCAAAGAGGACGGTCGTCCAAAAAATGTGTCTTAAGTTTCATATTTTGTCATAAATCTTTGATTTTGAGAGCTTCTGGTTGTCCCAGGGCGATAAACAGAGCCTCCATGTTTGTTTTGGTCAAAAAGAACTACATTTTGATGTTTTTCCAGATCCTGGGGCCTCTTATATAGGAGTCGAGTCGATGTTGGACGAGAAGGCCTGGCTCTCAGTCTCTGCTCTAATTCATCCCAAAGGTGTTCTATCGGGTTGAGGTCAGGACTCTGTGCAGGCCAGTCAAGTTCATCCACACCAGACTCTGTCATCCATGTCTTTATGGACCTTGCTTTGTGCACTGGTGCACAGTCATGTTGGAAGAGGAAGGGGCCAGCTCCAAACTGTTCCCACAAAGTTGGGAGCATGGAATTGTCCAAAATGTCTTGGTCTGCTGAAGCATTCAGAGTTCCTTTCACTGGAACTAAGGGGCCAAGCCCAGCTCCTGAAAAACAACCCCACACCATAATCCCCCCTCCACCAAACTTTACACTTGGCACAATGCAGTCCGACAAGTATCGTTCTCCTGGCAACCGTCAAACCCAGACTCGTCAATCAGATTGCCAGATGGAGAAGCGCGATTCGTCACTCCAGAGAACACTTGGTGATGTATGGCTTGGATGCAGCTGCTCGGCCATGGAAACCCATTCCATGAAGCTCTCTGAGCACTGTTCTTGAGCTAATCTGAAGGCCACATGAAGTTTCGAGGTCTATAGCATTGACTCTGCAGAAAGTTGGCGACCTCTTTGCACTATGCGCCTCAGCATCCGCTGACCCTGCTCCGTCAGTTTACGTGGCCTACCACTTCGTGGCTGAGTTGCTGTCGTTCCCAAACACTTCCACGTTCTTATAATACAGCTGACAGTTGACTGTGGAATATTTAGGAGCGAGGAAATTTCACGACTTGATTTGTTGCACAGGTGGCATCCTATCACAGCTCCACTCTGGAATTCACTGAGCTCCTGAGAGCGACACATTCTTTCACAAATGTTTGTAAAAGCAGTCTGCATGCCCAGGTGCTTGATTTTATATTCCTGTGGCCATTGAAGTGATTGGAACACCTGATTCTGATAATATGGATGGGTGAGCGAATACTTTTGGCAATATAGTGTATGTTAGCGTATGAGACCTCAATGGAGACGTCATGTCATTAAATATTACAGTTTTTAGGCTTTTTTATTGGCACTTTTGAGTAGAAAATGTCAGAACAACGATCCAAAAGAAGTTATTACATGGAGGAAGTGCTCCATATTAAATTTGGCTTTTATTTGACAAATACACATATTTTTGACTTTTGGCTCAACACGCGCTGTTTTTCAAAGTCCTTCAATAATCCTTTGCATTTTTTTTTTTCAGATTCAGATTCAATTTATTGTAATTGCACATGTCACAGGTACAGAACAACGAAATTTTATTTCAGTTCAACCCGAAAAAGAACCTTTAGTCTCTCTGGTTCTCTGATGGCATTTCCAACAATCCGAATCTGTGGGGCCCATTTCAGCCATGCCGAGTTGTCAACTTCTCCAACGTGTTATCTTGCTTGCGAATGAGTTCAACAATCGCATCCTGCTTGTGACTGAACTCACAGATCGCTTGAGTCTGAGTGTTGAAAGCCCTGCACATTCCTTCAGTCATGACGGGCAGCTTCTCAAGTGTCAAAAGTGCTGCCCACATCTTCCGAATTTTGGTGTAGATCAGGAGACTGCCAAATCCAAACAGCAGGATACCTGTCACCATAAATCCAATTATATTGGCATCTTCCACGTCCTCAACTAACAGAATAGACAGACACACGATCTTCCACTTCTCCCAGGAGTCCATTGTGTAGCCGGCTGGAAATGTACCGTCGGGACACGCGGGTTCCCCTTTACCCGCTTTTCTCTTTTAGGCAAGGATGAAATTTTCAAATTATTCTGACTTCCATCTTCATTTACTCTGTCCCAGTAACACATATACTGATAGTTACACATCTGGACAAATCTCTCAAGTGTTACTTTTATTATTGACAAAATTATTCATATAGACCTTGTGGTTGCAGAGAAATACTCTTTTCTTTATGGGTATGTCATTTTCGAGCAGACGGCTTAAAAGGGGGCTGGGGCTGAAAATATATTAAAAATAAATAATGTGTTTTTGCTTTCAAGAAACATTAAATTACATTTAATTTACCAAAAGAACTCAATCTAATGTTTTTATACAAGTTAGAAAAAGGCAAAAGACTACAAGCCTGAAAGGTTGAGAAGCCACCATGAATCATGTATACTTCTTCACTCCAAACTCAACCTGGGGGAGGTCTGTGTGTGTGTCTGTGTGCATGCCATTATGGCCTAATGTCACTAATCGGTGACAAACAGGGTGCATCCGAAAAGTCTTTCCTAAGTCCTTCCCTATCCACTTTACCTTAACCCCGATGGAAAACGTCACAGGGTCAAGGAAAGGAGGGAATAAGAGGACAGGAATCTTTGTGCTCTAGGCTTAACAATCCAACTCATTTAAATCAGAAAAGCCTAGGAATTTTAGTATAGTGAAATATATGGCTAGTTATCTGTGTGTAAGTACATATAACGGTTAATGTTTTTATTCTTGATATTTTTAACCATATGTGTTTGGTATTGAAATGTTCACAATGAGATAACCTTTTTCTTTATGTCGGTTATATTGAGTGATTCACATTATTCAACTTACTATCAGCAAAACTTAAGTTGATGTAAGTTTTGTTAAAGTATTACACGGACCTTCCCACAGCGTGGTAAGGCATGCCCACTTCAATGAGTTTAAAACTGGAGACAAAGTTTCAGTTCGCTCTCCACTTTTTCACTCCACTTCATTCACTCTTCTTCGCTTTTTTTCTTTTACCTTTTTTCTTCAAGACGTCTCCTCGTCTGTGTCCCTGTCTCCGTTGTTGACACGCCCTTTTCTTTTGTCCTGTTAAAGTTCATGCCGCCCTGACAATTTCTTTTTGATTGACAAGTAAAGATTTTATATATATATCTATATTTATCTATCTATCTATCTATATATGTATATATCGATGGCCGAAGCGCAAAACCTCCTATCTGCGAAATTTTCTGCTTTGCTTATTTCACTCTGGATGATGAGAAGAAAGGATGCTGCTCACATTCAGTCTGTCTGCAAGATTTTCCCACGCTTTTTTGTGACAGAAAGGTCACATGACAAAAGCCTCCTATCAGGTTTGCTCTGGATATGTTGAAGCACAAAACCTCCTAACTACATCAGCACCAGACCATGCTGAAACTTGAGACTTCTGTGGTATGTGGACTCATCTTAATGTTTGTCAGGTTTAAATTAATTAATTGTTTTCATAATAAAACATGTTTTCCATCCTTACCAGTCAAGTATTTGATGGTATCTCTGTCAAGTTAACAATAAAAATTATCTGAATCATGCACTGTACCTCTATTAGCGCTCTGTGGTTCAACTTTTATCACTCCAAGTGGTAGAGTTTATCAAAGTATTAGGGATAATACTTAAAAAAGCACTGTAGAATGTTTTGATCTCAAAATGAGTGTAGCTTAGTGCTGTAAATGAGCATTATTTAGTCAAAATTGTGTTTGCTAACTTAACTCTTTCTAGGTAAAAACCTCCTATCTGCACATAGGAGGTTTATCCTTTCTGCATGTGTGTAGATAGGAGCTTCTGGGTTGGACATGTTGAATTTGTGGTTAGAGATTGTCACTGCAGTTTTGATGTGAATGTCATTATCATGATCTTTTTTTAATTGCAATGAAAGGTCCAAAGCAGCCCTACAAGGTTGAGTACCTGAAGCATGACTTCTTCAAGACATACAATGATCTGACATGCTATTCTTCGATCCGCCCTGGACATAGGGTTGGTGATCAGGTTGTAACTGACATCTGTCAGTTGAAATACAAAGAGGGGTCTCTTGAGTACAAACTTAATTGTACTTTATTCAGATTTTCTTCCTTTGCCTCAGAGGTGTAAAGAAAACACTGGTTCAGTCAGGAGGAAATATGCTGAAACACCAAAGATTAAAAAGTCAAAATATGATGACTTACAAGAGCTGAAGGCTGTACATCCTCATGACTGCCATGCATTCTATGACAGTTTGGCTCACAACACTGCTTAAAGGGACCATAGGGCTGGATGGTACTTCAATGGGCACAGCGTTAGCATGAAGACTACTTACAGATGGTGGACAAATTCCATTGTCTTATGGACACAGATTTAAACTGCATTTTTACCTAGTGTTACACAAAACTGATGCGAAAGTAATGAATTTTGATGTTGAAATTTGTGCATACAAACTGCATTTTTACCTAGTGTTACACAAAACTGATGTTAAAGTTGTTGTAAAGATACATCTTCTGATGCTAGCTAGGGCACATCATCAGTGATGTATCCTGAGGTCACTGGGTGTTTCGGGTCTTAGTGACATCAGACACCCTCGCTCAGGCAACCCAGCTGAGGTTGATCAGTCCTCAGCTTGTGCCCTAGCAGCGTTCAACCATGGATCTGCCCTCTTTATCCAGAGCCATCTAAAGGCTTTCTCTGCTGCCTCTGTGCTGTTGTACATGGCCCTATTCCCCCTCTCACCGAGTGCTGTGTATGCTCTGCAGAGGGACTGTACTGCAAAGCCTCTGCACCCAACCTCCACAGACATACACCTTGCCTTTCAGCCTTGTCTGTGGCATTCGCTCACCAGGCTGGCGTACTTCTCCCTCTTCCTCTCAAAGGCTTCTTCCATGCGCTCTTCCCAGGGCACAGTGAGCTCCAGCATGACAGTGCTCCTTGTTGCCTCTGACACCAGTAGGATGTCAGGTCTGAGGGTGGTCTTATCAACATGCTGGGGGAACTTGAGGTTGCTGCCCAGATCGTCTAGCAGCTGCCAGTCCTGTGTGGTGCTGAGAATCCCTGGTGTTGGTCTTGGTGTTATTCTTGGCTTCTCCCCAGCTCTGATGAAGTTGATGTTGTGCTTCATGGGTCTTGATTTCTGGCAGATGTTGATGGCACTACAGATGCTCTCTTCGATGGTCTTGAGCACCTGGTCATGTCGCCATCGGTATCAACCTTTCCCCAGAGCTTTTGGGCAGCAACTCAGAATATGCTCAAGGGTCCCCTTCTTCAGGTGAAGCAGGCAAGCTGGTGTGTCAGCCAAGCCCCAGCAGTGCAGGTTGGATGGGCTGGGAAAGACATCGTAGACAGCCTGGATCAGGAACTTGATGCGGTGTGGCTCTGCCCGCCAGAGGTCTGTCCACGTGATCTTTCTCTCCACAGCTTGCTTCCATCTTGTCCAGGCCCCTTGCTGTCTCATTCCCACTGCTCTGCTGGACCACTCCCCCTCAACTGCTGCGCTCACCTCCTTCTGGACAAGCTGCCTCCGTTCATTCCCTCGGGCCTTGTCAAAACGAGGGGTTGCGCTGGTCCCCAGTCCAGCCCTTCCTCTGGCCACTGTGCCCACCAGGACACCATGGCGTAGCCGTGACTCTGCCTGCTCCACAGCAGCCCCTGCTCTCCACTTCCTGCTGTTCTTGACTGCTACCCCTGCTCCGGAGACCGTGGGGTCAGTTGACTCGTGAAGTTGCAGCACCTCCATTGCTTGCAAGACTTTGAACTCCTCCTCAATGGATTTCAAGGGGAGTGTCACCTTGCAGGTGTTTCCATAGAGGGCGATGTCACTCAAACTCCTCGGCAGTCCTAACCTTCTCCTCAGGTAGCGGCTGACTCTCTTTTCCAGATCTGCGATGGTGGTGATTGAAAACTCGTAGAGGAGCAGCGGCCACAGTATCATTGGCAGAATCCCGTGTTGGTAGGTCCACGCCTTGAATTTCCCTGGCAGGCCCGACTTGTCAACCACTTTTAGCCATCCCTCCAGCTCATCACAGGTCCTCTTGATGAATTTGCTGTTTTTATTTGTTTTGTTTTGTTTTGTTTTTTTGCTGTTGCTGCAGTACACAGTGATAATTTAATCTTTGAACCATCCAGTGAACAGTGTTTTGTTCAATTTGAAGTGATGTTTTATTGTTGGTTTTTGAATGAAATGATAAAAATGATATTAACAAATGTTTGCTTCTGTAGAAGCAAAATGTTTTTGCTTCTACAGAGTTTAATTAGAGCCAGTACAGTGTCATTATTTAGTTATGCAATCACTGTGGGGAAACTCAGCCACATTCATTTCCAGTAAACAAGGAAGCAAAAACACTAAATCTAATGAATTTCCCACTTAAGGAATTCTGACACAGTTTTTTGACTATTAATTGGCTGGCAGCCATTTTCAGAGCATCTTAGACGATCTTTCAAGACTCTATATAATATTGTTTTCTATGACTTTGTAAACACCCAAACTACCTAAGAAGAGTAGACTCTCTTGTTTCATATCTCACTTCTTGTTTTTGAACAAAAAAAAACAGAGAAAACAAGTTTTTAGTGTTTCTTTTTGTAGAACCTCTTCCAACTTGCACCAAGTGCAATAACTCCTATCTGCAAAATAATCCAGAAAAAAGTAGGAAAAAACCTTCTATGTGCACTTTGCGAGGCACTAATACTGAGACAGTATTTTTAACAATTAATATAGTAACATAGTCTAAAATCAGTGTGATGTGCATTGAGTATCATTAAAAAATAGCATTATGCAAGAAAACAGCATGTTTTTTTTAGTTTTCTCAAAAAAGTGAATTTTGCAGATAGGAGGTTTTGCGTTTCGGCCATTGATATGTATATATATAACTTCGGAAATAGCGTCATCTGGCTACAAAGCTTTTTCTGAGTTAATTCAAGAACTTTTTCCCCGAACGAGTCGAGACCCCCTGCACCGCTACGTCTCCATCCGAGAGGAACCAGAGAACCCAAGAAGTTGCATCTCCAACCCATCGCGGAGTCTTCCCCGAGATCCACATGAGCACCAGAACCATCTCCTCCTTCAGGAGGCCGCTGAACCAAGCCATTCCTTTCCTGGTGACTTCGGACTCACGAGAGATCCCCGCTGCATCAAAGTAAGAGCTCTCCTGGACACTCTCTTTCAGACGGGTGGTGTACCTCGATCGTTCAAACAAGTAATCTCCCTTTTCATCTAAACCGTTAGATACCCATCGCCCAAACTATCTCTTTATCACTCAATATAACCAGTTTATATACATACATTTACGTCCATATATACTAGTGTTACCAAACAACATTTTAAATGCTCCTCAGTTAATCTCTTTCTCAATTCATGTCCTGTATATCCATTTAATATGTCACTCACTTCTTATCAATTGTGTTTTATCAGTTATCCTGTCAATAAATCCTCCCTAAATTTAAAGTTCTGTCTGTTGGGGTCTGTTCGGAAGGTTTGACATCCCTGTAAAGAAAACTTTCACTCACATTTATGAGCTTGAAACGAGCCCTTGATACGACATATGTGTTGCGTGCGTACATGTCCAATGTTGCAATCATATAGCAAGCATACAGCACATCTGCTGTAGAGGCCCCTGTCTCTTTCTCTTTTAATCTCTCCCTTAAGTTTCACTGGTACTGTACTATTCACATATTTAATCTGCCATTTCATGTACTTTTATCATTTTTATGAGCAAAATTATGGAAAGCAACATATTTGCCGCAGGGTGCTAGCGTTATTGCAGCATTTCTCAGTGCATCTTATTTTCTGAGGATTTAAAGTGTTTTATTTTTACAGCTGTGTTGGTCTCATGTTTAATCTCAGAAATAACAATTTTGATTAAATGTTGGTCATAATTCCAATTTCGCCCTTCTCGCCTGCATCACCTGTGCCGCCCGCAGACATCCGTTTACTGCACGCGCACTGTCGAGGCACATTGAAATGTGATTCGCCATTCATATTTGCATTCAACCTTTAATCCTTCATAATACATATTGCTTCATCTGACTTGTGGGGTTTTTAATTCCTGGACAAATATGCATCACATCTGATGCTTTTCTATGGGCTCTCAACATGGTGCTCCTACTTTGATGCTGTTTTTGAGTTTTATGATTTGTCAATTTTATGAATCATTTCTGTGGCACACTTGGAACGTAGTGAGGCGGTTTCTGCTCTCTGGATTGTAATTATTCACTTCAAACAACAACAACAAACATTTGGACTTGAAGGGTAAATGGACTTGAGCTTATATAGCACCTTTCTAGTCTTTGACTACTCAAAGCTGCTTTACACCACAGGTCACACTTACCCATTCACACCCATTCTCTCACTGATGATTCAGACTTTCTATGTTAGTTATCCATCAGTATCAACTAACACTTTCATGCCCTTTCATGCCCATTTACACGCCACTGACGCAGCAGTGGGAGCAACTTGGGGTTAAGTGTCTTGCCCAAGGACACATCGCCATGTGTCGCCCCGGAGCTGGGCTTGAACCTGCAACCTCCCGATCACTGACCAAGCGCACTATCCAGCTGCGCCACCGACGCCCCGACATTTCCAAGTGTACATGAAGTGATTCTGTGTAAGGTTGTACATGTACACCTTCATTTGCCTATTTTTTTTTCCATCTAACTTCATTTATTTACCTATGTTATATTGCTCCCTACATATTGAGAATGGGTGAAATGCAGCACAGCTGAAGCATGCCCATGTTGAGAATGGGTGACATGTATCTCCTGCAGCAAAGCTGATGTATGCCCAGTTATTTTATATTTTTCCCATCTCTGTCATGTTCAAGTTTTTTTAAAGGTATATCCAGAAGACAAGAGTGCTCACAAACTGAAGCAAAATGTAAACATGAGCTATAAATTTAACTTTAATGGAAACCTTGTCATCATCATCACAACAAGTGTGTACTTGGCCCCCATCATGGGGTTTGTGAAAGACGTGAAAAACAAGGCCCACTTTAAGAGAAACCAGGGCAAGGCAATGCCTTGTTAGTTTGTTTTCTCGTTGTCCAAAGAAAACATTGTTCCATGTTATTTTTTTTTAGATTGATTGCATTGCCTGTTAAGATTTTGATCCATGTTTTTTTTTTTTCAAGATTGTCTGCTTTGCCTATTAAAATTGTTTTCTAAACTGTTCAAAATATTTTTCTTTTTAATTGCATTGACTTTTTAGTTTGATTGTTTTTTTTTAAACTATTCCATGTTTCTTTTTTTTTTTAATTATTTATTTTACTGTAACCCATTTTAAGTTTGTGTTCTAAACAGTTGTATTTGTTTTGTGTGTGTGTGTGTGTGTAAGAGGGTTTTACATTGAAGAACAGGGAAAAAATCTCCCACTGCCTGCAGTCTAATATTCATGCCCCAGAGGTCCCCATATCCCATAAGGTTTCAGCCACCCCCAGACACAGCTCCTGCAGCAGCAGCTGGGGGGAAGGGAGATTGTGTGTATTACAATCACAAAGACAGCTTGATACTTCAAGCTGTGTGGTAAAGGTGGTAAAAAGAAAAAACAGATTCTGAGGCTGCATGCCTCTATGGTTTAAGACTTTTTTTAACTGTTGTTTGTATTTTTTTATTATTATTTTACTCCAATGGTTTTTTTATTGTTTGTATCAAACTGTTGCATGTTTTTTATTTGATTGCAATGCCCAGTGTACATGAAGTGATTCTGTGTAAGGTTGTACATGTACACATTCATTTGCCTATTTTTTTTTTTTTAACATCTAACTTCATTTATTTACCTATGTTATATTGCTCCCTACATATTGAGAATGGGTGAAATGCAGCAAAGCCGACGCATGCCCATGTTGAGAATTGGTGACATTTTTTTATACTCCAATGGTTTTTTGTTTATTTTAAACTGTTCGTTTTTTTTTTTTTTTATTTGACTGCAATGCCTTTTTCTGTACTGCTGCATTTTTTTTTATTTACTGTTGCTGAAATGCCTTTTTAGTTTGTGTGTTTAAACTGTTGTAAGTACTTTGCCCTCATCATGGGGTTTGTGAAAGAACCAAATAAAACAAGGCTCACTTTAAGAAGTACCAGGACAAGGCAAAGCCTTTTTAGTTTGTTTTGTCAATTGTTCCATGTGTATTTGTTTTCTTATTAAGATTGACTGCTTTTTCTGTTTGGATTGGTTTTAAAAACTGTTCAGTGTATATTTTTTTCTTTTGTTCCAATGGCTTTTTATTTTCTTTTACTCATATTTTTCCATTTCATTTGTTTATTCTGCTTTGGCTGTTACAATTGTTTTCTACACTGTTCAATGTTTTTTTTTTTTTTTTTTTTTTTTTTAATTGCAATGACATTTTAACTTGTTTTTCTGAAACTATTCCATGTTTCCTTGTTTGTTTGTTTTTCTTATTTTTACTGAAACCTCTTTTTAGTTTGTTTTTTAAACAGTTGTGTATGTTTATTCTTATTTTGTTAACTGATTTCACAATAAAGCACAGCAACAAAAAAAATCTCCCACTGCCTGCAGTCTAATGAGCATCCACCAGAGTTCACCATGCACCACAAGGGTTCAGACCCCCTCACCCCCAGACACAGCTCCTGCAGCAGCAGCGTGGGGGACGGGAGGGTTGGGTGTATTACAATCACAAAGACAGCCTGATCGTTGAGGCTGTGTGGGTATCTGGCTGTGTTCAGTCAGCTCTCTGTTCCTGAGGACTCAACTAGGTTCATCCTTTAGGCTGAAAGTTGTACACATGTATCCAACATTTGGACTTAAACCAGACCTCCTTTTAAACCATCTTCTACCTTGTCATCATCATCACTACAGCAGTTTATTTGGCCCTCACCATGGGGTTTGTGAAAGAGGTGAAAAACAAGGCCCACTTTAGGAGGTACCTGGGCAAGGCAATCCTTTTTAAGTTTGTTTTTTTCAATTGTTCTATGTTTTTTTGTTTTTTCTTTAGATTGACTGCATTGCCTGTAAACATTGTTTGTTTTTGTTTTGTTTTTTTTAAACTGTTCAAGGTATTTTTCTTTATCCTTTGATTGCAAGGACTTTTAGTTTGTTTTAGTTAAACTGTTCCATTTCTTTAGTTTATTTTTTCTCCAATGCCTTTTTAGTTTTATTTTGTCAATTGATCCATGTTTTTTTTTTTTTAAGATTGTTTGCATTGCCTGTCAAAATTGTTTTCTAAACTGTTCAATATGTTTTTCTTTTGATTGCAATGAGTTTTTAGTTTGTTTTTTCTTTATCTATGCCATGTTTCCTTGTTGTTGTAGTTTTGGTTTATGGTTTGAGACCTTTTTTCACTGTTGTTTTTAAATTTTTTTTTTAAAATTACTCCAATGATTCTTAGTTTGTTGTAAGTTGTTTCATTTCTGGCTGTGTTCAGTCAGCTCTCTGTTCCTGAGGATCCAAGTGGGGTCATCCTTTAGGCTGAGATTTTTTTTTTCTTTAAACTGGTCTATGAAGGTTTTTTTTTTTTTTTTTTTTTTTTTAGTTTATTTGACTGTAATGCCTTTTTAGTTTGTTTTTTCAATTGTTCCATGTTTTTTTGTTTTTTTTTTTGTTTTTTTTTTTGGACCCAACTGGGTTCATCCTTTAGGCTGAAATATTTTTTTTTGTCTTTAAACTGCTGTATGACA